>MU227412.1:288644-302254 GCA_018584345.1 Thuja plicata
CTCTGTAAAGAGGAGAAAAGGAGAAAACCCAGTGGGAAAAACCCCTCTCCAAAAAGAGATGAAGCCTAGTGAAGGACAGAAGAAGCCTCCAAACTAGAGAATGTCCCAGAAAATAGGAACAAAGAAATAACATGTAGAACACCTCTGAAGCATGAAGCTGCAAACACTGTCGAAAAATGACTGTTGGAACCTCCACTGTAATAGAACATGATCAGGTAGAGAAGACTTTAAACAAAGCCTGAAGAGATGATCAATCAAAGATGGAAGAATTCCTCCAAAATAGGAATGAAAGAAGAGTGTCCATATGGTAAATGATCCATCTAACCGAAATGCATAGGTACTAGCCACTGCATCCGCCTAGTACATAAGAACAAATACTGAATACATAGATCACTCCATATCAAACCAAGGAAGCATTAGAACCAATAGGAGATACCCCCCATAATGCCGAGGAAGGAGAGGTATGATAGGTACACTGAAATAGACTACCAAGAAACACTGCATGAGGAAGAACGTACAAGCACAAATAAATGATGGTGTTGTGGAAGAAACACTCACTTGACACACATCATGAGGCTAATGTCATGGAAGGGACACTCACTTGACAAAGGTAGATGGCAAAAAAAGCAAACATCAAACCCCCCATGACACTTTATAATATAGTGCGAGTATAATCAAACCCCAAGCATGCATCAAATGACACTTTATCTCAGTGCATTTGCAAAAGAAAGCTATAGAAAAAGGTGTATACAATGTTAAGAGAAGGAAACGATCCCAGGACCTGAAACATACAAGATATCTACTAGAATGTCATAAAGCAAAAAATTTAATATATAGATACATGGAGTGAAATCTGGGTGTGAGACCCATAGAAGAAGAAAGAGGACAGAACCAGCTTTCCAACACCATGCGAAAGTCTAAAACTGGAGTCCAGAAGAGCAAGATATGGCTCCTGGAGTGCAAAATAGATCACTAACTTTTACTGGTGAAAAAACCTGCAAGATAGAAAAATCCAAAAATCTAACCTCCAGAATGGCGTCCGTCTCGGAAAGAGCTTTTCAGCGATATAAGGAAGTCAAAAATCGGCCTCTGTTTGCTCCAGATATGAGCAAAAAATCACCAGGAGGTCAAAATAGAAGTGAACCTCATGAAACCTCAGCCAAAAATGGCGAAGCCTTGCTAAACTGGAGATACCTCCAAATCTAGCCTGACTCCAGATTTCCTGCCAAAGTTGGCAGAGAAAAAAATATTATTTTTTTAAATGAAAAAAATAATAAAAACAACAATTTTTTTTTTTTTAAACAATTAAAAAAATAGAATGTTTTTTTATTGAAGAAAAAAAACATAAAAAAAACTTTATATTTTTTTGTTTTAAAAAAAATACACGGCTGTCATTTTCTCTCTCCTCCATGCAACTGGGTGGCACAAAAAACAATGCAGCATAGAAATCAACGTAGCACAGAAATCGAGGTAGCACGAAAATGGAGGCGACATGGAAATTGGGGTAGCATGGAAATCAAGGTGAATTTTTGCCTCGTAAAGTGTACCAAGAAAAAATAGGGCCCAAATTTCAACCGTGTCCAAATAAGATGTGCCTTATATGAAAATAGGGGTTTTGGGGGCATTCCGGACACAACCCAGATGTCAGTTTTTTCTCAAACTACTCCAAACAAAAATCCTCCCAAAAACCACTAAAATCTGAGACAAAAACCTCTCAAAAACATAGATTTAACGAACAAGGCCAAATCTCATGAAGAGAACATGGGCATGAAGATCTCGAGCTCTGATACTATATTGGATTTTATGAAAACTATCAACCCATAGCTCCCAAGAATCACCTGCATGCAAACCTATCACAGAAAGAGAAGCAAAAAAGCTATGGAGGCCAAAAATCACAAATCGATGGAAGAGGAAACATATTGTGCAAACAATGTAGAAAAAAATTAATGTAATAACATCCTCAATTAATTAATAACCATCAAATCGAATAATTTACAAAGAGGGAATCCTTATAAAAGGACATCGAAACCCTAAACGGGAAACCCTAAAGGGAAAATCTAGGCTGCATAATAATAATTAATAAAAGAATTAATTATTATATGCCTAGAGTTTAGCTTAAGTAAAAGAGAGATAATAAGTGACTTAACAATTAAATCAATATGTTTTAATTAATAAGTGGAATCACTTTATTACTCTAACAGGGCACTCATGTCATACATTCACAATGAAAATTGTAGAGGTGAATAATTTAAGGAGTATAAGGAAATGGAGTAGATTGTTCCACTTCCCTTACGAGCTAATATAGGTGATCCTGAAAGGAATTTCTACAAATGGAATCAGACAATCTATGATCGTTATTATAAGACAAGAGCTATGGAATTGGAATTGAGGGTGGAATCTCATCAAGGATATGAAGAGATGTTGGAAATCTTTGCTACAATAGTCTTTGGCTACTAATCTCAAAGATGGAATTAGTTTCCAAAAGATTTAAAAGAGTTGAACCCCATTCTTTGCATTAATTATCATGTAGCACTCCAAAGGGTAGTGCCATTATATATTTGGGTAGAAAATAGTGGGATAAATAGATACTCCTAATCTTTTAGCCACCAATATTATGGTGACCTATTCCACATTGAAAGGGTCTCATATATTATGATGTTGAATAGGAAAAGCCTAGATGGGAGAACCCAAGGAAGGACTGTGGATTCTATTGGAGTTGAATTACAAAGGCTAAGGGTGAAACTACTATAGGTTACTTCAAAATGTTAAGAAGGAGAGATAATCAGAATCCTCTTGTTGGTGGACCAATAGAAGCTTAAGTCGGGAAGATTGATGAGCCCCATTTTATGACCTTTTATTTAAGACTTTTATATTTTTTTAAGACTTTGCTCTATGTTTTAATGACATGGATCTTGTGATTAATTCTTATTTCAAATCTACAATGTTGAACACACTTGCTATGTCTCGAGACCCTTTTTAATAATACCATGAATTCTATATGAATGCAAAATGAATATGTTTTCATGTATAAATGATGATAAATATTATATTTTAAGTAATTATGAATATGATAGGATCTTTTCATGTTAACCTCAGTGGATGTAGCTGATATGAAGAAGTCCAAGGTTGTTGAGAAGAAGTAAATACAGTCATCGAGATGTGGCGGAGCTTTCAAGGGGTCAAGGAAAACATGAAAGGAAGGACTTAAAATAATTTCAAATGGTTATCCAACTATTACAACCACTTAAGGACTCCTCAAATCAGTTAAAGAATAATTATCCTTTCATTTACTTTCCATGTCTTATGGTAGAGTGGATATAGGAGAAAGTTGCAATCTGAAGTAAGGTTGGACTAGAGTCCTACTCTATCTCGACCTTCTTCTTCCTAATTTTAATTATTTCAATAAAGGCCCTCCTCCTAGTTGTTAGGAGTGGATTGACTGTAGTGGTTAGTTAGTTGTAGCTATTGTTTGCTATAAATTCTCCTAGCTTTTGCTAATAAGTTTTTTGATGAGAAGATAATGTATTCTATATTTTACTGTTCAAGTATTTGAAATAAAGAGCAAGTTTTTCTATCCTTATTATCAAAATGGATGGATTGTGATAAGATTGTATAGTATCTAAGGTTAAAATTAATCATTAGGAAGACTCATCCAAGGGGGGCCACTTGGTGAGGATTCTGTATATTTTCTTTTTAGTTAGTTTCATTCTATTTTTAATATTTTTTAGTATTTCTAGAAGCTACCTATTCCTACAACCGTAAATTACAACTTTGTGACTATTCCTATAGCCACAAAAATTACAACCTTGTGACTGTTCCTACAACCAAGTAAACCAGAATAGTTATATTTTTTAACTACGAGGTTTTGTTATTTCAGATTGAGTTTTAGTTAAGCTTTTTCTTTAGAAGGATAGAGTTAGAGTATATTAGGGGTATTTGCTTCATATGGTTCATTTCAACACTTCATTTGTTTAAATTTTAGTATAGAATAGATCCAAAATCTCCTAGTGCACAAATAGTGTTGTCTCATTTCAAGTCATACGTCTCTAGGTTGATAAGATAAATGAGCTTAATGATGGAATTCAATATCTACTCAACAAAGATGTTGTCTTTGAGTTGATGTGATATGAACAGTTGTTTACCCATTAATAAAGACCAACATGTACTATTATTGCATGTCCTATATCCTTCATGACTATTCAAGACCCCCTAATTACGAGTCGCAATATTTTGTACATGTCCTTTATCGTCATGATCATCTCTCCTATCAACAGATGAAATTTCAATGTCTCCAACCTCCAATGATTTTCCAGGTCTATTAGCATCCTTATGTGTGCTTTGAAGGCTGACATCCTAGATAAGAAACCCAACCCTATTCTATTAATAATCTCCCACTCCACATCTCCAAAGCCATCTACTAGCCTCAAGACTATAGATCATTTCTCTCATACCTCCAAGGCATCAACATTATAATTTGCACAATCACTGACACACTTGGTAGTCCTTTGTTTGTACAAATTTCCCTCCACTAGGTATTTTTTATTCTATCCTTTTTTTGACAATCTTATGTGTTCTTCTCTTGTATCCTCCATTTTCCCCTATGTATTCACTAAATAATAAAAAAATCTGGTAGTCTTTGCTAGCTATCCCTTTAGTGGGTTTGCAGATCCACCCCATCCTTTCATGGATCCGCTAAATCTTAAGTGGATCTACCCATCTTTAAATACTCCACATCTGGAAAATTTTCAAATGCCTAGATCACCCTTTGTAGATAAACCCTTGGTGGATCCACATTTTTATAAAGTTGCATGTCACACAAATCCTTAATAGAATTGATTAAATTTGTGAATCCACATGCATCCAAAACCTTACCAAATTTGTATATTCAAGTTGTCTACCTCTCCCTAATAGATCAGTAATTTTATTCCCTTTAACTGACTAGATTCACATCGGTTAGTTTCTATGTGGATTCGTCGATTTCCTGACATATCTATTGACCTACTTTGGCCGGGTTCAACAAACTATGGATCCATAAAACCCATAGTGTATCCACTAGACATGTTTATTTTCTCTCTTCCCACCATAATAGATACCCATAAATTCCAAGTAAGTGTTGGAAATGAATAGAATAACTAAGAGGGGGGGGGGGGGGGGNGGGGTGAATCAGTTATCTCAAAAACAAATTCGTGTCCCTTATATGTCTTAAAGAATATATCATTGTCACTCGGTCAATTAAGATATTCTACTGTAACTCAGAGAATAAAGAAATCTTAAGATATTCAATGTAATTGTCCTTTAGTGATTATGTGCATAAACATAAAGCATGAAACAAATAATATGTACATAGATGACACCAAGATTTAACGTGGAAACCCAATATGGAAAAAACCACCAATGTAACTAGTTACTATTTTTCACTCTTTTGAAGTGAGCCCTATTAGGAGCCAACCCTGTTACAGGTTACAAAACCACATTTCTAGGTGTGACCCTGTTAGAAGATTTAAAACACCCTGTAAGGAGTGGCCTTGTTAGAGGTCTTCAAACACTTCAACATAGAAATTATACCTTGTGAGAGGATTTAAAAAAAGACTGTTAAGTCTACTTTATTAAGAGATTTAAGATCACTGCTACAATTGTTAGAGAGTAACAATGAATTGACCTATTTGTGTAGGCAATAGTCTTTGCTGATTCAGATCTCTGTTCTTTCTTCAAACTAGATCCTTATTGATCAAATATTCTTTTGCAGCTCTGAATGTTCTGTCAATCAGAATCCCATCTGATTTCCCCTTCACTCTTCATATCACAAAATTACTTCTTCTCACTTGAATTTCCTACTTATTCAATCCAAACTTGACCTTTCATATATATGATAAGCCTTGTCAAGTCAGTTTGAATACCTTTCCAAATAAATAATAAAACTTAATTCTGTTGACTACAATTAACCAATTATACATAAAATGTAAACCATTGTTAATCGGTTGACACTGAATGCACAACTCGGTTAACACCAAACTTTCTGTGTCACCCGAGTGAACTCGGTTAATACAGAACTTCTTCAATACCCAACTGAGCTCGGTCAACAATGAAAATCACTTGACATGAACTAACTGTGCTCGGTTTTGATGTAGACATTTGTGTAACATCACTACATAAGTGTATATACATGTGTAACATCAATGAAAATACACAATTGAATAATTTCCTTCAACAATATCCCTCTTTGGCATTGATAGAAACAAAACATGTCATAATACAAAGAATTATAGAGCAACAAAAAACTTTCTTTAATGTCCTTAGCTTCATTCTGATTCTCATCCAATAACTCCCTCTATCATCAATCTTTGTTTCTGATAAAATTTCTCTCTCTGATTTTCTTTCTCTAATACACTGAATTCTTTCAACTCTCCCTCAAATAATTTCTTTCGTATGACATCAATAAACTCTCCCTCTTTGAAAAAAAATGCCAAAGACTCTATTCAATACACTATCTCTCTTTGAAGTTGTAGTGTACATGTTGTACTGATTCATATGTAATAAGCTTTGTCAAACCTGCATAACCTGATATATCTTCACTATAGCTTGGTTGATGCATCATTGAATTGTGTTTTAGTAAGTTTCAGTTAGGGGAATCACCCCTAGCTTTCCTCTGAGATACAAAAATGCATCCTTAGGTAAAGGTTTGGTGAATATGTCTGCAATTTGTTCTTTTCTATCTGCTCTATTTCCTCATTCATGGCTTCTATCCAACTTTCATCATTCAATGCATCTTTAATAGTTCTAGGTTCAAATTCACTAAGCAAACATGTACCTTTAAATTTGTTCCTTGTCATTACACCTTCCATCTGATCTCCAATTATTTTCTCAGGTGCATGATGCCTTCTAACATATTTAGCAAGTGTAGGTTCCTTCAATCTTGATTCTGTTCTTGCTCCACTAGGTTCACCATGCTCAAACATTTTTTTTTTCCTCTTCTATCTGATACTTGGGTCCCACTTGTCTGAGATTCGAGTTCCTCTGTTTGTGACTCGGGTCCCTCTGTTTGAGACTCAATTTCCTCTACTAGCAGCTTGGGTTGCACTGTCTGCAACAAATTTTGCACTGATGAATTCAATGGCTGACATGGTTGCTGACTAATCACCATTGCTTGTGTCTTAGGAATAGAATTAGGTTCATAATACACAAATTTTATGTAGTCTTTAGGTTCTTTATTGCTCTGTTCTTCACTTCTCTCTGCAAACTCATCAATCTTTACATGCACACTTTCTATAAATTTATGAGTATCCAGATTCAAATATTTATATGCTTTGCTTTTGCTGGAGTAGCCTAGAAATATGTCTTCATCTCCTTTTACATCAAATTTTCCATTTCTTGCTTCCTTCCAGATGTAACATTTACTTCCAAATACTTTGAAATAACAAACATTGGGTTTATAGCCATGCAATAATTCAAAAGGTGTCTGATTAGTACCTTTCTTCAATTGAACTCGATTCAAGGTGTGTGTTGTAGTGTTGATAGCCTCCTTCCAGTATTTTGTTGCAAAATTATTTTCAATCATCAAGGTTCTTGCACAATCCATAATGGATATGTTCCTTCTTTCTGCTATACCATTCTGCTATGGAGTACCAGGGGCAGATACCTATCTTTTGATTCATCTTTCATTACAGAATTCATTGAACTCATTAGAAATGAACTCACCTCTATCATATTTTAGGCATTCTAATTTCCTTCTCAACTCTGGAAAGGTACCATTTGAATTTCTGAAAAGCTTCTAATTTTTCTCTGAGAAACATAATAGTCATCATTCTTGAATGATCATCTACAAACATAATAAAATATTTCTCTCCAGTGTAGCATGTTGTTCTAATTGATCCACACAAATTAGTATGTACTAACTCCAAGACTTCTTCAGTATTATAGTTCTTGCTCTTGAAACTAGATTTTCTCATCTTCCCAGTTTGACATTGTTTACATAAAGCTAACTTGGGTTTCTTTAAAAAAGGAATACCTCTTACTCTTTTGTTCTTTCTTATGTTGACTAGGTTATCAAAATTCACATGACACAACCTTTTATGCCATAGCCAACTCTCTTCTAATTGTGCAATAAAACATGAAATTTTAGTGAGATCAAGATAGAATAAATTACCTTTTGTTTTCCTGCTAGTTCTAACTAGGTTTCCCTTACCATCCAGGAGCTTTGCCTTACCATTCATGAATTCCACCTTGAAACCAATGTTATTCAGTTGTGCTACACTCAGTAGATTTCTCCTTATTCCTTCAACCCAATAAGCATTATCACATTTGATTCCTTCGGTTAGAGTAATGCAACCTTTTCATTTCACATAGCAAGGTTCATCATTCCCAAAACTAACACTCCCACCATCATAGTGTTCAAGATGTTCAAAGTTGGTCTTATCACCAATCATGTGATGAGAACAACCACTATCAATTACCCATGTGTCATTTTTACCAATATATGAGAAAAGTGTTGTATTTTCATCTTCTTCATTATTTGACTCATCCTTAATAGCAATGTAAACCATTTCATCTTCATTTTCATCACTATCAGAATCTTTAGCAATATAACAAGATTTCTTACCTTTGTCCTTGTATCTCTTTTAGTTCTTGAAATAGTTCTTGCCTTTGTATTTGTTAAACTTTTTCTCATCTTTGTCTTCTTTGTTCGGACACTTAGAAGCAATGTGACCGACCTCATTACATGAAAATCAAATCAATGGTATTCTTCCTTTGTACTTTCCTTTGGCAGCTCTCTTTTCAAGTAATGCTTCAATGATCTCTAGATCTTCATCATTAGATTCATCATCACTATCACTTTCAATTTGTTTTACTTTTGAATTTCTATCCTTCTTACCAAGGTTTAGTTTAGCTTTGAATGCAGACTCAAAATTGCTAGGAGTAGGAGAATAATTGTCAAAATTGTCCAATTCAAAAGCTAACAATCTTCCAATCAATGCATCTAGGGTTATATCATTATTGCACCCTATCTCTTGAATAGTCAAAACTCTAATTGCATAGATAGGAAGTAAAGTTCTTAATACCTTACTAACCATTGCTTTGTCTTCAATTATTCCACCCGTGGCTCTGATGTCACTGACACTTTTTTTTATTCTTTCACTGTATTTTGTAATGTCTTCTCCTTCTTTTATTTTCATCAGATCAAACTGACCTCTTAGATTCTCTTCTTTATCTCTCTTCACATTGTCATCTCCTCTATGAATATCTTGTATTTTCTTCCACATATCATAGGTATTAGGGCAGTCTTTGACTTCATCAAATTCAGAACAGTTGAGTGAGGAAGCTATATCAATCATCATTATATTATGATGCTTCATGTCCACCATATGATCCACAAACATAGGTCTAGGTGGTTCCACATACTTGTGATCTAGGAATTGCAAACCAGTATCTTCAATAGTAGATATATGTAGCCTCATCAACTCTTTCCATGCAGTGAAGTTATCTTTGTTCAACTTGGGGATCTCTCTTCTGTAAGACATCTATTATCTTTAGCTTAGGCCTTGAAACCTTCTTGAAAGCACCAAACAACTCTGATACCAAATTTTGGAAATGAATAGAATAACTGGGGGGTGAATCAGTTATCTCAAAAAAAAATCCCCGTCCCTTAGATGTCTTAAACAATATATCACTGTCACTCGGTCAATTAAGATATTCTGCTGTAACTCGTAGAATAAAGCAATCTTAAGATATTCAATGTAATTGTCCTTTAGTGATTATGTGCATAAACATAAAGCATGAAACAAATAACATGTACACATATGACAGCAATATTTAACGTGGAAACCCAATATGGGAAAAACCACCAATGTAACTAGTTACTATTTTTCACTCTTCTGAAGTGAGCCCTGTTAGGAGCCAACACTGTTAAAGGTTACAAAAACACACTACTAGGTGTGACCCTGTTAGAGGATTTAAAACACCCTATAAGGAGTGGCCTTGTTAGAGGTCTTCAAACACTTCAACATAGAAATGCTACCTTGTTTGAGGATTTACAAAAATACTGTTAAGTATACTTTGTTAAGAGATTTAAGATCACTGCTACAATTGTTAGAGAGTAACAATGAATTGACCTGTTTGTGTAGGAAACTATCTTTGCTGATTCAGATCTCTATTTTATCTTCAAACTAGATCCTTATTGATCAAATATTCTTTTCCAGCTCTGAATGTTCTGTCCTTAATCATAATCCCATATGATTTTTCCTTCACTCTTCATATCACAAAATTACTTCTTCTCACTTGACTTTCTTACTTATTCAATACAAAATTGACCTTTCATATATATGATAAGCCTTGTCAAGTCAGCTTGAATACCTTTCCAAATAAATAATAAAACTTAATTCTTTTGGCTGCAATTAACCAATTATACATAAAATGTAAACCACTGTTAGTCAGCTGACACTGAATGCACAACTCGGTTAACACCAAACTTTCTGTGTTGCTCGAGTGAACTCGATCAATACAGAACTTCTTCAATACCCCACTGAGCTTGGTCAACACTGAAAATCACTTGACATGAACTAGTTGTGCTTGGTTTGGATGTAGACATTTGTGTAACATCACTACATAACTATATATACATGTGTAACATTAATGACAATACACAATTGAATAATTGTCTTCAATAGTAAGGTACTATTTAGAATTACATACCTGAGGGTTTGACCTTTGTATTTCCATATGTGTCACACCATGTCTATTTGGTGCTCTGGTCCTCCACTATTTGTCATTTTATCCTTTTTTAATTTTCTCTAAATTCACTTTAATTTTCCACTTTAAGGGTAAAATTGAGAGGCAAATTTTGGATATTACTCTTATATAAAGTCCCCTAAAATCCCAATTCATATGTTATTTCTTCATACAAAGTGTTATGTAAGTGTTATTTTTTCTTATGGTCTCCATTTTTCATCCTATTTTTTTATATGCACTGTACATCGTACCCTCTTTCCTATCGAGATCCTGTTTGGACCCTTCTTTCCCATATTCCCTCTTGAGGGGACGTCACCTAGTCCATCTAACATTTTTCCTTTATTTGGGAGATGTTCCTTGCTCCCTATTCTTTGCATTGTCAACATCCTACTTTCTTCAAAATAATGTTATTTTAACGCTATTTTGAAGTGGGGCAAAATGTAGACACCTAAATCTAATCATTAATATTTGATCAAATTAATAATCATAATCCTCTCCTCTATAGTCGTAGTATTAATTACATTAATTAATTAATTAAATAATATATTTTTTATTCTATAGTCTTAGGTAAATTAATTAATTTAATTTATATATAGTCTATTATCCAATTTAATCAAATAAATTCTAATATTTGTGTAATTAAATTATCCATTCCCCTTTCCTCCAATTTTGAATTTAAATTAATTCAAAAATCTATTTCTCCTCATCCACTTGCATATTTTACCATCTCTCGCTTGCATCTTAATCCCTTCATTAAATTTTGTAAACCCTCTTATTTAATTAATTTAATCCCCTTTACTCTCACTTGGAATTAAAATGAATTTTTAATTCCTCCACTCACCCTCTTTGCTCCCATCACATCCTCCTACTTTCCTCACTTGTTCTCTAATACTTATCCATTAAGTCTAATCCCCTACTCCAACCATGTACGCACCCCTAATCATGAAGATTAGGCAAACAAGTCAACCCATGCTATAAATGAAATCTTTCCCCAACTCCACTTGGCCACCTCAACCTTAAATACCACCCAATTTTGGTAATGACACACATGCGTCTCTTATCTCTTTGTCCCCTGCAAGGTTTTTAAAATTCCTTTATTCTATTTTTCCAAGTACCCTTCAGAGTCAGGATAAGAAATGCCTTTATGGAAAATCTTCCTTACACTCCACCTATCACTTCTCTCAACCCTTAAAGTCCTCTCGAGCTCTCCTAAGTTGACAAGTGTCCACTTATCATGGAATTTGAGAACCTTAAGCATTGCAAACCCTTGATCTCCATCTTTGCATCTCATCCCTTCATTCCTTTTCTCTCACACTTAACCAAAACATATTTCTAATTCTCTCATTCACTTTATCTTCATGCAACTTCATTCTCACTTGTGCAACTTTGAGCTCTCATCACCTTTTTTACGCAAGATTGAGCATTTCTGAGTAATATTATTGTTATGTTGTCAAATTCGTGAGCATTCCTACAATACTTCAACAATGGACAAATTGTTGCATCAAGAAGACTACTAACTATGCTACTTTGGTTTTCAATCTTCATGTTGCCTTAAAATTTGTGAAATTGAGTGTTCTAACTTGTTATTTCATTCCTTTTGAAATCACTTTCCTTGCACACACTAATAAACATAATCTTCTTACCATACACATAATAAATTGATTGTTGTGGTTAAATAAACCTACACATAAGTATGAATGTCAAGTAGAAAGCTAAATTTACCCAAACCTCACTAGCATCTCTTTTGTTATTTAAAAAATTGAAGTCATTGTTGGCAAGATATGATGCATACTTTTTTTTTAATCAGTAAAAGGCCAAAGCCTGAAGATTATTTTATTAATAAGTTAAGAGAAAATACAATGCATACTTCGTTCACTGCGGTCACCGGTAGGAAATAACGAAGTTAAGAAAACCTCTGGTATAGCCCAAGACTTATGTAGTCCAGATCATCATTTTACAAATTTGCTAATGCTACCCCAGACAAGTGGTTTTTTTATGAGAATCAAAGGTCCTCATTTATAGGTCCAAATTTTAGCTTTACATTTATCATTACAATTCCCACTGGGCAGGGACGACAAACATGATTATTTTTTAATTTACCTAGCCTATTATTCCTTTTATGGATAGGTGTTACAATAATAGAATAAATTTAGAAATACTTCAATGAACCACCCTTGTATCCTCCTTTACTCCTCTGGCCCTGCTATTCCTATTAAAACAACACAAAAAAATACAAAATCTACCAAGCCATTGTTTCATTAGAAATTATTAGCTTGTCCAATCATATGTAAATAATCAAATATTGATCTTTTAGAAACATATAGCCTATCCTATCTTTATTATGCACATGCATTAGGTAATATTAATTTATCTGTTTTCTACCTCTGTGAGAGTATAAACAATATTTTTTGCATTCGATCATTTCCAAGGAAACTACCCCAAAACATTTCTTTATACTAAAAATTGTGGTTAATTTAAGTGAAAGTAAATTTTAACCAGGATTGATTACAAATGACAAAAACAATAAGTTGCATTATATTACTTATATTCACAATGATGATTTTACTTGAATCTAAAATAGTTAATTTATAAGTTCATCAATTTGCTAAGATTCTTGTGTAAGTCATCAAAGCTACAAAAGCATTGGACGATGATATTTTACCCATCTTATCAAAGCTCATAACAATTATTTAAGAATTAATCTATGTGCTAATCTGGGAGTATGTGAATGATCTGAAATTCTGGGAATACTTGAGAGCTGAAAGTTAAAACCAGAGATGAGATTGTAATAATCCTAAAGCTTTATATGTTCAAAGAATGATATAAATAAGGATATGAAAGAATATATATATATATATATATGTATATATATATATATATATATGTAT
>MU227412.1:303282-315861 GCA_018584345.1 Thuja plicata
ACATATGTATATATATACATACATATATATATATATACATATATGTATATACATACATATATATACATATATATATAGATATATACATATATATATATATATATGTATATATATATGTATACACACACACACACACACACACACACACACATATATATATATAGCTAAAACAAGAAAAAAACAAGAAAGCAAAGAATAAGCAGAGAGACTTCCAGTAAAATTTGATAATATCCCATATATACTAAATGTCCATAGTATTATAAAGTCTTAAGTATAGGTATTTCCCGTCTAGATTTTAAAATCTAAGAACAATTTATACCAACCCTAAGTTTAAAATGGGGTGGTAGAGTTTTACCTTATAAGTCCACATATCCCAACAATATTACTAGTAAAGTTATAGCTATCTAAAGTATCAATGAGGAGTCAAAAAACTAGATTATCTTCGAGAATTAAACCTGAACATATCAAATGACTCCTTGAAATTTCAAAAGTAGTAATTTGTTAAACATTCTCCTAGCTAACAAAGCTACGCAAGATTTCTATATCATTTGTGTCATCAATAACTTCTTCTACCCCATCTATGATAATGTATTCCTCAAACCAATCTTTGTTCGTTGGTACCCTAATTTGAAATATATGCATAATAAAGTCAAGGTTTCTTTCAATTTGTCATCTTTGGGCCCATAATCCATTCATATCCTCTAAGTATAGAATATGATAACTTGTGACAGGCATGTTCCCATTCATAAGCATCCCATAGTTCCTAGGACATGATATAGTGAGGTCATTCCTGATATTTACCATCACTCTACTTAGTTCTAATAGAATTTCTTTAATAAAAAGATCACGAACAAGTCAAGTCACACTCACCCTGTCATTATAAATATGCATTGCAATTGAAATGAATACAAACTGATCTCCAAGGCTCCTCAAAACCGCCAAGCATATCACTTTGTTGTTAATGTCCACTATCTACCTAATCCTCTCTATTTTCACCTCTGATTGGTGCTAAATTTGTCACAATTGAATACAAACTAATCTCCAAGGCTCCTCAAAACCACCCTGCATATCACTTTGTTGTTAATGTCCACTATCTACCTAATCCTCTCTATTTTCACCTCTGAGTTGAAAGCCATTTGCCTATTCTTAGTACCTAGTTTAATCAATGTCTCCATGGAAATATTAACAATAACGTAAATTGATAGGTAGGGTGTAAAAATACCCAGAAAGCATGTGAATTTAAAGCCATTATCTTTCTAGAGGATTCTGGAGGCCACCATGAGTATCCCTTCATAAATTCATGGCGTCCTTGGGGCTATAGTAATACTAATCATTTATTGAAGTGTGAGAGCCAACTTAGTTCTTACCTCATCTTTTGATAATTAATCTTTTTTCTTCTTAAAGAAGCTTTAGTACCTCAGCATAATCCAAGATCTAGATATTGTGATTGTAAGATAATCATTATGCCTACAAATATTTTATTGTAAGTAAATGAATAGGGATAGTTGTGTGTGTGTGTGTACCCATTAAATAAAAATACATATAGGGATAACTATATATATAGATATATATTGATATAAGAATCTTAAATAAAATTATATATTTGTATCAAAATAAGAGTTGATGTGTAACAATATTGGTGTCTATGTATATTTATATCTAAAAATATGTATATGTGTGTATATATATATTACTATTTATCTATGATAAATTTTTATATACATTTGAAGTTTAGCATCACTTTCTTTCTTTTATTTGATTTTGAAATAAAGTGTTATCCATATTCTTTAAATTCTATATTTGAACCATATGCTCCTTTATTTGCCAAATTGTCTGCCAATCTATTACCTTCTCAATATATATGATTGATTTTTGCCTGGTTAAAGTATTTAAGCAGTCCTATGACTCTTTCTAACCTTGTATTTAATTTCTAGTTTGGAGTATTGCCTGTCCTGAGTGCGTTTATTATTATTTGAGAATCACCTTCTATTTCTAAATTTTGAATACCTAATTTTTTACAGAGTAAAATTCCTTCCACTAAAGCTTCCAATTCAACTATATTATTTGTAGTGTCTCCAATAGATTTTGCAATTTTAGCACACAATTTTCCATCCCAATTGTGTACTACATACCCATTTCTTGTAGTTCTCGGGTTTCCATGTGATGATCCATCTAAGTTTAATTTGAACCATCCAAATTGGGGAGTACTCCATTTGTAGTTTTTCCTTTCCTTAATACTCACTTTCCAACCCTTACCAAATTGGGGAGGAATTATTAATCCATACCATTCTTTCTAGATCTCACTGTCCTAGTAGGAAAATATACCTTCTATATGATTCTTATTTTATAATCTATTGTTGAGTGTCTCTACAATACTAGCTTCTATTTTATTCTCTAGGCATTGCTTGTTCATCCTTTCTCCTTGAAATAGTATTTTGTTTCATTCTTTCCAAAGTTCCCAAATTACTATAGATGGTGCTACTTTCCATATAATATTATAAAGACTCTCCTTATGATTAAATGGCTAGGCTTTTAAGTGATCGCCCAAAGTATTAGCTAATGCAAATTTCCAATAAAGTTTATTGCATAACCAATGCCAAAAATGTTGTGTATAAGGACAATTTAAAAGGAAATTATCAATAGATTCTTCCTGATTTTCATAGAGAGAACAACATGAAGGGCCTTCAAAGCCTATTTTACTGAACCATTCAACTGTTATAATTCTTTTTTGCATTGAAACCTATAAAAACATTCCTTCTTTTGGAAGGCAAACTTTGTCCCAACATAGGTGTAGGGGCAATTCTGACTTTTTCCAGTTTTGATATTTGACCAAGGCATCATAACCATCTTTGAAACTATAAATACCAATCTTAGATTCATTTCAAAGAAATTTATCAACCTTGATTTTGGGGAAAATTTGTCAAGATTTAAGAATCATGTTTAATTATGATCTTTCTTCTATGGTTAAGGTGGTATCTTCTAGTGATTTCCATTTCTATCCTAGATTAGGGTCTCCTAAAGGAATCTCTATATAGTTTCTTACTTTCCTTCCCCAAAGATTTTTCAAAGTATCCTTAATTCTTGGGGATGTTATACTATCCATAGGTACATACCCTCCCCATGAATCTTCCCAAAAGAGGGTTGAATCATAAGATCCAATATCCCATGTTAGATTGTGACTGATAATATCATTCCAATATAAAGTTCCATGCTCTAGATCCTTTGGGTGGATCCTTAATTATGAAAATGCTAGTGTGGTCTTCATTTTGAAGGAATTTGTTTGTAATAATTTTGACCCATTTCCTTCCAGGCTCTTTATAGATCTTCCATACTAATTTTGCTCCTAAAGCCATATTTTTCCATTTTAACTTTTTTATACCTAAACCCCACATTGAGTGGTATGAAAATCTTATTCCAGCTGATTAGATCCATTTTTTTAATTTTCTGAAACCCCTTGCTAAAAAAAATTCTTCATCTTTTTTTCCAATTTATCTTTGGCATTATAAGTAAGAGGCAGGCAAGACATTTGATATGTAGGTACATATGAGAGTACAAATTTGAATATGGTTTCTCATCCTACATCAGATAACCATTTCCCTTTCTAATTTTCCATTTTAAGGTCCATCTTAGTGACCAAGGAATCCCATAATTTATTTTCTCTATTCCCTTTATCAAGGGGAATTCCTAAATATCTACAAGGGAAGGTCCCTTTCTTGAAGCCTAACATCTGACATATTTCATCCTCTAGTTTCTTGTCAATATTGAGGAAGAATATTTTAGATTCTTCTACATTAACTCTTTTACCTGAGGCTTCATATATAAATTTAGGATTTCCTTGTAGTTCCTAGCTTCTGATAATGCACTTTTACCAGGTAAGAAGGTATCATCTAATTGTTGATGTGTTATATTAGGCACTCCATCAATAACTTTAATGCTAGAGATCTAGCCTAACTGGTTCACTTTAGAGACCATCCTACCAAAATATTCTTCCATTATGATAAAGATAAAGGGCGAGACAGAGTCCCCTTGTCTTAGGCCCTGGGATATATCAAAAAAGCCTTCTCGTGAGCCATTAAGTAATATAAATTTTTTTGGGGGTGGATATACAGTTGAAAATAAGATTGATCAATTATTTTGCAAATCCAAATGCCTCCAAACATTTACATAGAAATCTCCAATCTACTTTATCATATGCTTTTTGTATATCTAATTTGATAATCATACTTGCTTCCTTATTCTGTTGGACAGTGTATGATTTATTGGACTATAATTATGCCATAAAATATAGATCTTCCTGGAACAAAACCAGTTTGTTCTTTAGATATAATACATGGCAATAATATTTTGAGTATATTTGCTAGGTATTTTGAGAGAATTTTATAAATTGTATTACAAAGGGCTATGGGTCTAAAATTGCCTAATTCCTCAGTATCTACTTTTTTAGGTATTAGAGTAAGGAATGTGTTATTGATTTCCTTCAGCAAGTTTCCTTCCTTCCTAGTGTTTTCTATTGCTTCCCATAGTTCAAAACCTAGAAAGTGCCAACATTTTTGAAAAAAACCTATCTGAAAACCATCGGGCCCTGGAGCTTTATTTGGGTGTAATTGAAAGAGTGTTGTTCTAATTTATTCTATTGAAAAATCTTTATTCAGTATTTTGTTATCTTCTTCTGTAATGGTTTTAGGGATATTATCTAACAATTTTTTCGTCCTATTAAATCAGAGAAATCCCAGTTATTTAGTGTGTTACAAAAAAAATAAAAATTATTTTGCTAATTCTTTTAGATCTTTAGTTAAATCTCCTCCCATTTTTAATCTTGGTAACCCTATTAATATTCCTACTTTGTTTAGTACTGTTGTGAAAAAACTTAGAGTTCCTATCTCCATCAGATAACCAACTCTCTCTAGATTTTTGTTTCCGGAAGGTTTCTTCCTTAGATAATAGTTTTTCATATTTATAAAGTAATTCCTTTTATTTAAAATTGTATCATCTTAAAATGGAAGCACTTCCATTTTGGCAGGTTTAGCACCCTCGTTTAGTACATTTTCATATTAGATTTGCATTTAGGATGCACATACACTTGATTCTACATTTCTAGGTGAAATTAGGGTTAGGATCCTCCTTAATCTCCCTTTCTATGACTCCATTTTTGGGTAGAACCTATGTATTGGCTCTCCTAAATATTCATCACAATTACTCTTTGGTCTCTGTGCCTCTATCCAACATCCTGGTGTGTTTTCTCACCTCCCTGGGTCCTCGGTTGACCTAGGAATCCTGCAGATTTATCAAGGAGACCAGCCTGAAACCTCAGTTTAGGGTTGAGGTTGACCCTAACCTAGGTTAGGGTTGAGGTCTTCCTTGACCTAGGTCGAGGTCAAGGTTGACCTTGACCTCTGTCAGGTGATGGTCCCCGCTTTCAAATCTAGAGCCTATCGGGGTTCTAAAACTTAAAATAGGTCCCCGGGTCTGGATGCGGAAGTGTTTTCCCTGATATTCAGATTAATACATCCCCTCCTTGGTTGGTGATTGTAATTGGACCATAATTCAAGGTAAAATTTGAATTTGGGCCCCTTGCATTGCCCTAGGAGGTCTATATTGAGATCTCTATATAAACACTCTCTTTTGCCTTCATTTAGACATGGAAAAGAATCGTAAGATGATATGATGCAATTATGATTTTTACATGATGACGAGGCAAGAAAGAAATAGGATGATATAGAAGGACAAGACATGATGATGCATTAAGACATTCAAGCACTTTTGTGGACAAGCCATTGTGGATCTTCTTTGGAGCAAGAGAGACATCTTCCTTCTTTCCTTCTTGGTTCTACCATTTTCAACCTTAAAGCATTCAAAAGATATTATCATGGGGTAGAAATTATGGATTATGAGTTTGGTAGGAATACTTTAGCCTTGGGGGCTTGGTATGCTTTCTTTATCACATTCAAATCTATGCATTGCTTTCTCCTTTTCAAATTATGTTAGGGTTTTTAATATAGAGGATTAGATCTTGACATTACACATTCAGAGCTCTTTCCAAGAGAAACACACACACGCATACATTCTATTATATTTGGCTATTCATGGAGGTGGAGATCACCAAAATGGGGGTTTGACTAAGGCAAAACCCTATATAGCCACCCCAAAAGCCCTCTTTTTCAGATATTTGCAGGTGTTGTTTCGGGAGTTACAGGTTCAGGAACAGTGAAATAGAGCACAGATTCAGATACCCTTTCAGCAAACTTCTGGGATCCAAAAATAGAATTTCAATATGATACTTTTTAGGTCGATTGTGACCTGGGGCACAATTAGAAATTCTAGCAAATGGTGACATTGACTTGAGGTTACAAATCAGAACTGTCTCAGAACATAAAAAGATTTATGGGTTTTGTCTGTCTCTGTGTTTCCATTCTAGATCCGGTCTCAGATTTTCCAGAAACTCAACATAGGCTTCAGAAAATGGCATTTTCCAGATCTGCTATGATGTGAGGTAGGTATTTTACTCCATTGGTCTTTGCTTTCAATTTCACGTCTATATCCATTATCAATATACAAAACAAAATTAAATGTAAAGGGTTAAATTATGGAATTGGTCTCTTTAATACATGAATATCTATTGTATAAACTCTATCTAGGAGATCATCCACATTTTCTTCTTTACAAAAATATTTGTCATTATCCATACCATTCCTTATAACTTCCTCATTTAGTTCATTAATGTTCTTTTCAACATCCTATTTTCTTTAAAAACATTTTAAAAATGTGTTTTGTTCCAATTTAAGATTTTAATTTTTAATGATTTCAATTTTAACACGAAGAAAAATATTTTAGAACCTTCAACGTTTTCTTCTAGCCACCATTGTTCTAATAAACCTATTTTTTTTGTCATGAAACCACATGTTTTCTAATTTAAATGGATTCCTAGATGGTTTTTCTTCTTCTATAATATCTAAGAAAACCAGGAAGTAATCAGAACCAGAAATAGTAAGAATTGATGCTGAGATAGTGTGATTAAAGGATGCAAGATCCCCTAAGAACAAAAATCTATCTAAACTTTCTGTAATATTTTTTTGATCAATAATAAGTTTTTATTGATATCAAAAAATATTACATTGCTAGCATAGCCTCTTCTAGGCAGATATATACAAAAATTTCTAAACCAAAAAGTCCCCTCAATGGTTGGATTACATTCAACAGTTTACCTCATGATGATTGATGGTATTAGAAGATGACCCAAAACATTACCTAGCCCTTACTACGGAAAATCGAGCATGCTGGTAGAGAGTAGCACCTCCTACTACTTGAACCATGATGTTGCTCCCTCTCTGGTGAAATTGAGGAAAGAAGCCTCCCTGGGCGACTCTCTTGCCTGATCCTTGCCACCTGAACCTCTCCCTCCACAGCCTCTGTTAGCTGCTCCACCTTCATCCACAGGTCCAACTTTTCCCTGGCTATGAGTCTCACCTCCTCTGCCTCCCTCTGATTTTGGAGGAATTTTCCTCCTAGGCACTGGGTGCCCATCTTCACCCTTTGGAGAAAACAACATAATTGGCGTCACCTTTCACCCTCACCTCTGTATTGTTTTTGTCTTTGTCTTAGCCACTTCCTACTTTCTCAGGAAAGCCAAAAAAGTCATCCATCCTTTGTGGGCTTCCTGCAAATGGGTTTCTAGTGGGTGGGCTTAAAAAAACACAATCAAAGGTTGAAGCTCCTCTATGCCTCCAATGATCAGTCACCATGGGCCCCATATATGTGCAGTCCCACCCCAACCTCAAACCTCCCAATAATATTCACCATTCCTCCAACCCACTTGGGCTCAAGGCATGCCCACACTACCCCAAGCACCTCCTCGTGGGAGGAGCCAACCATCAGAGCCACTACTAAGAAAAGGGATGAAATATCCAAATTTGTCTACACCCATAGGTCACTATTGAGAAATTCTACACCAAAAATTTGCACCACCGCATCCCAGAAATAGAGCTCATCTACCTTGAAAATGTTTCTCATTCTTTGGATGGAAATGGGTCCTCGAAAGCCAGGCAATTGCCCAGGAGAGTGAGGGAGAAATTCGCCTCCATCTAGACTCTTTGATTAACTAGAATAAAAACAAGATGGGTAAAAGGCTATGAGGAGACACTTAAATCTATTATTCCATGTATTGACTCTCCCCATGATGCCTTCTTAGAGTGTGCAAGATTTCCTATCATCTTAATTCCCAAGTGCCACTGTCAGCAAATCCATGCTCAATCTCCCATCGTACCAGCATGTTGTTGTTCTTTCCCAATCATCCTTTGCTATTGAACTATAAAAGGATAGAGTCTATGCCATCATCACACTTTAAGTTGCTAAGTTGCTTCTCAGGAATGCCTCCCGTACTTTCACTAAAGATCACATCTTTAAGAATGATAATCTATGGAGTCTATAAAATAGAGATCCTCAAAAATTTCAAACTTGTCTTCTAGTGATCCATTCACCCCAATGTTGGAGAGTTGATCGACAAGTATATTGGCCTCCCTAAGGACATAAGTGACCTTAAAGTCATCAAACTCACCGAGGAGGTCTCTAATTCTCCTGATATGATTATTCAAGTACCAGGTGTTTGTCTGCCCCTTCACAATCCCATTCACTATGAACAATGAATCTCTATCCAAATGAAACTTCCTTACTTGCAGTTTTTTAGCCATCAGAGTAGCACCTATTACTGCTAGACATTCCGCAACATTATTAGTACCATTTTCCAACCTTTGAGCTCCAACCCCTACAATGCTTCATAGCTCATTACGAGCTACATAACCAACTCCTGAGATGCTCAGGTTACCTCTAGAGGCCCCATCAAAGTTCACTTTAGTCCAAACCTTTCTATAATATTACTGATACCATCCCTCCTATTATTCTAGGTAAAGGTTTCATTGATGGTTTTAATATCTAACATATTATAGTTAAATACCCATTCTCTAAAATCCTTGAGTGATTGAGATTCTTGTTGTATACCACCTTTTTTCTTGCTGATATCTAAAATGGTATTAAAGTCCCCTCCAAAAATGTAGTTCCTATTATTATGTGTATTGCAATAATTTCCAATTTCAGTCCATAGACTCTTTTTACTACTGGTTGTTATTGGATCATAGATTTTAATCATAAAAAAGTTTAAGGAGCTATTAATACCCTGCACCCATCCACCCATCCAATTTCTTTCTTTAATTTCCATTTCAATTTTTACTTTCCTAGGATCCCAAAACATAGCCAATCCTTCAGAAGCAATTTCTACATTGACACTATCTGTTTTCCATATACCTAGTTTTGTACCAAATTTAAACATATCTTCTTTATTGAGTTGTATTTCTTGAATTAGTATAATATCAAAGTTTATTGTGTTTAAACTATACTTTAGTAAGTGTTGTTTGTTAGGGGCATTTAGTCCCCTAACATTCCATGTAGTGATCCTCATTGCTCCTTAGGAAGGAACTTCCCCTTCCCTGCATGCAATATAGTGGTTAGTTTAGCTTGATTTTCAACTTCTCCATCCAATTTCCTTAGATCCTTAGTTGATTTCCTTCCTCTCTTTTTCTATACTTTTCCACAATTGGGACTATCCGCACCATTTACTATTATAGCAATGCCTAACTTTCCATCTTTGTTGTCTATAGTTTCCATAATAGATGGATCAACGTCCTTCTCAATTTCTGTATCCATATCTTTGTTTATTCTTTCCATAAAGGTATTCATGAATTCCTCACCCAGAGGTTCTAAATCTTCTTCATACTCATTCCCAGTAAATTTATCTTCATAATCATATTCAATTCCCTTGATATTGTAGGTTGCCTCTATCTCTTTCGGGATCTTATTTGTCTCATTAGAAGTAATGTTCTGTATTAAAGCTAAGTCCTTTACATTAGATTCTATGTGCGATGGTATATCACATCCTCTCTTAGTATTCCCAACCTCACAATCCTTAGTGTCCTGAGAAGTGGTATTTATATTTTTACTCTATTTACAGTGATATGATGCATACTAGTTTCAAGGGTAAATTCTTTTTTTTTTTTATCTTAGAAGATTTGAACTCAACACCTTCTAGGTGCTTACAACAAGGGTTTTGCCATTAAACTAGATGCCCTTTGGCCAAGGGTAAAATCTGGACTTGTTTGCCACCCACCTCCTTTTAACTTATATGAAGGTAAAATAGAAATGTTTTTCTCACAAAATTAATATTTTTTTATTTCTAACTATAATACAATCTAAACTTGATTTTTTGGAACCATTTAAACTAAGACATCCACACTTAATCATCTAAATAATTAAAATAAAATAACATAATTTTTAAATAATCCTATGTGTATTTTATCATAGTTGTTCACTTTCAAGATGCTAGGCTCTTTCTCTTCACCACACTTTCTCTCTTTTTTGTGTGATGGTGTCAACTTATCTATCATACTCATGGAAAGAACACTAAAACAATAGTCCACATTAGGATTGATAAAATCAAAAGTAAAATGAAATATTCATCATACTATTTTTTGTCGTCTATAATAAGATTCAATTTTAATTGTTTAAAATCACTACACATTTCTAAATTTTTAATTTAAAACATTTGGTATAATAGAAAAGGTAGTGACAATGTTGATAATTACTTCTTTGTGTTATTTTGAGGGAATAAACCACGCTCGTCATAAAATATTATATGCAAATCAATTAAATCATAATTATAAATAAATCTGACCTATGATGAATGGGTTGAGAATATAAAAAGTAAATGTGGAATTAATTAAATTTAAATACTATGCATAGATAGGTTCTGAGATTGAAAAATGATGTTGAAGATGTCAATAATTGATTCATCGTAGTGTTGAAACTTTAGTACCTGATTAGACAAGTACATCAAAACTTGTAAACTACCCATGCATTACTCTAGTTTGGATCCACACCTATGGACTTGATTGTTGTGGATGTCGAAGTGAACTAGTGTGTGAACCCAACCCTAAAACTATAAGAATGAATATGTACAAGTTTGATTATTAGAATTTTCTTGTCTTGATTTTCTAATGATTCAATATCTATAAAGAATTGTAATATTTAAAATCACTTTTTGGGATTTTGTTGAATCACAAGGATCATGTTATCCTTAGCTAGACCTTTAGGATGATCACTTTTAATGGTTTTGGAATAATGATCAAGTACATCAACACGAGTAAAATACACCTAAGATGATAATGCAGATAAACATGCAATTACAATGCTCTCATATAAACACTCCTATGACGATCCTTCATGACTTAAAGGAATTAGGGCTAGTCATTAAATACACCATCCTAGTGTGCAATTTCAAATAAATTATACTTTAATCAACTCATAACAACTAGTGAGAGAAGGAAACATGAACCTAAAGCAAGAAATTTACAATTTAAAATTTCAAAGGTTTATATCCATGATAATATATATAAGTTAAATAAATTTTGTACTCATACATTTGAACCAAAACAATTAATAATTAAGCTGTACAATCAAACCTAGGGAAGATGACCAGTAGTTGAGCGCATTCCAATAGTTGTGATAACACTTGCTGATTTAATGCCCAGTATTTTGACAATATTGCACCAATAATTGTGTCTTTAAAGTTGTTATTGTTAATAATGACTACCTATAATTGAATGAAATATATTTCTTATGTCCAAAAAGCAACAAATCATGTAATGCCACATCAGTGCACTCATAAAACATGGCTTAGTGCACAAGTATCAATCTCACATTTTTTGGGCCTTTTTGGTTACCTTGGCAAAAAGAATGTTGATGTGGCATCATATTTGACGACGTGGCCTTGAAATCTTAGTTATAAGTAGGGGACTTGCCAAATAAATTGCTATTAAAAAACATAATGATTTAAAATTTCTATGTAGAATTTTGGGAAGCGCAAAGTTAAAATGCTCAACTACTAAATTCTCTCCCTTATATCATTTAAATAAATAATAAGAAAATCAAATTAATTCTCATACTAATTTTCACACAAAGCCAAAATACATTTGAGTTAATGACAAAAATCCATTTTTATAAATACCCATAAATAACTTGACTTCACATCTTCTATAATACAAACAAACAAAAAAAAAATCTTTCACACAAAAATACAAGATACTAATTAAATAATACATTTAAAAAATAAAATGTCCATACACCTAACATGCAAAATGAAATCAATGCTTTGATTTCCATGCCCAAAACAAAAAGGAAAAAGGGCATTTATGCAATTTAAAAGTTGCATAGGGGAGAGGACCCAGTAGTCGTGCACCCTAACTTTGGGCTTATCAAACCCTAACTTAACGATGATAAAATTGTCCAAAAATCTTATGATGTCTTTATCAACTAGTTAATTGCTTATAACTAAGGTTTCGGGTCGTGATTATCATATTTGATATATTTTTTATTCGTTGAAGCAAAAAGTGTCAAAAATGTCAGTTTTCTAACCCCCTAGCTATCGCAGTCAATTAACACCCCCCATCTTTGGTTGAAAATGTCCCAATAATTGAACATGTTGATATGTTAAATTTGAAAATGGAATATATATATATATATATATATATATATATA
>MU227412.1:324180-345727 GCA_018584345.1 Thuja plicata
TGACTGAAAAAAATCCTTTTTATTTATATCTGTGATGGGATTGAAAGTTGAGCATGTGTACATTAGGCATTACTTGGTTAGCAAGTAATGATTTGATTGCAATGTCTGCAAAATTGTACAATATCAAATATATTAATTTATAACTATTTCATTAAATTGTGTGTGGAGTAATCCGAGTTTTCAAAAATTTACATTTTATATTGTTTCAAAAAGTAATAAGTTGATTACATTATCTGCAAAATTGTACAAACTCAAATATAATAATTTATACCTATTTCATTATATTGGCGTGTAGATTACTTGAAAGTTGAGCATATGTACATTAGTCATTACCTGCTTAACAATTAATGAGTTGATTGCATTGTTGCAAAATTGTACAATATCAAGTATAATAATTTATACATATTTCATTATATTGTGTGTAGAGTAATCTGATTTTTCAAAAATAACATTTTATATTGTTTGACCATAAACACACAATGATTGTAGTTTGTCCATTACTTGTATTGATTTTACTACATTAACGATATAGGTTATATAAATTTTAAATAATTTATTCTATTATAATTATTAATAAAAAACTACATAAAAATTAGAATCTTGTTGTTCAATCAATAGATTATATTGATATTGTCATTGGATTAAAAAATACTAACAACCCTCACAACAATTCAACCCTGTTGAAGTAAGGGGTCCTTTCCCCTATATCTTGTATCAAATTAGTATTGCACTCCCTATGGATATTTATTGTTTTGTAAAGATTGCGTGTCTTTTTACTCTTCAAATATATATACATTTTCCAATATACTCGGCATTCATAACCCTACACGAGATTGATTTCTGAACAGGGATCAAACGTACAAACGACGCCACACATAATTTGTTTTTAGACATCCAACAATCATACATCCGGAAGTGCGTTCTCCATTCGACTATGCGAAGAAGCTAGGGACGATCAGTGTGATAAAGCCATCTGTTTTCTCTCGAGTGGAAAGGCAGGATAACGGAAATGAGAAAGGGTTGCGAGTTGAATTGCGGTGAAATTTGAATGAAGGAGCGAGAAAGAAGATAAAGGAGGCAGAGGGCATAAGCATAATTAGTACTATTATTATTGGAAGATGCAGTGGTTGGTGAACGGGAATGCTGAGTATGGGTACGGGATTTGGTATAACATAGCTGTGATAGTTCCTTCGGTGGCGTTTCTCACGTTTCTGGTGTTGCAAATGAAGAGCAGCCTTGAAAAATTAAGACGGAGCGGATCATCATCATACATCATGGCCTCCTGCTACGCCTTACTTTGGCTCGTCTCAATTTTCAATCTCCTCTGGTGTTTACTTCAGGTTCACCTTCTAACCCCTCTCAATTACATAACATTCCAACGGCCGTCTTTTCCTTTTTATTCAACGCCCAAGTGTTTGAATTGTGTTACATTGGTTTACAGCGGGAATCTTTTTTCTTCCCTCATCCTAATGATAGATCATCGAGTACCATTTACAACATTGATGCTTACAAGAACAGTTTTTTCCAAAGCTATTCACTCTGTCTTGGACTGTGAAAACCTCATGCTTATTAAGGATTCTTCTTATCCAACAAATATAAAGAAATTGTGATCTTTGAGAGGCCACTGTTGTTGTTGCCTCATAGAGATGGTGGGCACCACTAGCAGTGGGAGATGGAAATGAGATTCAATGGGCAGAGAATGGCATTACTAAATGGAAGAAGTCAATAGAGCTACTTTGTGCACCAGGCAAGGGGGCTTGCTTGGCAAAGCTTTTACAGCCGGTAGATTGTTATCCAAAATCCCAATTAACAAACAATATACTGGCTGTTTAACATTAGGCAGCTAGCCCTACTTTATTTGAATAAGCAACAATTTCAAACTCTCAACATTCTCATCATTTGGAGAAAAATCGAAGGGGCACAACTCCTAAATTAATTCATAGGACCAAGTGATTTGGATGCCCAGGAGGCCTAGGAGAAAATCCTATCTATGTGAAAGACAAGATTATAGATTATGCGCAAGAAAACAAAAGTTGCAGTTATCGAATAGACAATTGAATTGAGTGGAAAACTTTTAGCAACTATGTGTTACTTCTATTCCGAAGATGAATGATTAGGATACAATGGATGTTACATATATCAAGATAGAGAATGACATTTCTTGCGACCAAAAGGGGGCAACCACATCAGACTGGTTTGCCTAGACTATTCGTCTATCCATACCCCAACATGAAAGATCAAATGCCTTACAAAACAAAATGAGAAGATGAATTGGTTCATGTCTCAAATTGTCTGACCTTCCAATTGTTTGATGGTTGAGTTTCTGACAGTTAGCATTCCCAATCCCACAGTCTGAAGGAGAACACTGTGTGGTTGCTATGTGTGTAGAGCTGTTGATCGTGTGGTGATTGTTAGGCGGTGTCCAAAACGGGGTTGAGTTATGCAAGGTGGTTCATGATGATGCTGAGGTCTGCACGCTAGTGTAGATTGTTGAATAGACTTACATGTTGGCATTAGGTGTTATTGTAAGCTTGTGCATTAATGCAAAGACTAGACATCTACACAAGGTTCTATGAGGCTTGCACATAGAGTAAAAGGACTAAATCTGCACAAGTTTTTATGAGGCTTGCAGGGCTGTGCTTTGATATTTGTTCTTTGAGAAGTGACGGTCCCCAGAGTTGTGCAAAGTGAACATGAATTTGTTGAAGATTGTACCACTTTGGTTGATCTGTATACTGCCTCGCCTTAGCCACTTTGAATAGATAATGTTAACCTTGGAGGGTGTGTGTTGTGACCGTTTGTATGATCTCATCTTGAAAATTTTGTGCAAATGCTCAGGATCCAAGTTTGAAGGATGTTGGGTTGATGCTGGCTCAAGATGAGGAGGAAAATATAGGTTAAGGATTGCACATTTACTATTGAATACAAACCCAAGTATTGTGGGAGAATGGGAATAAAACCATTCTCATCAGCTGCATGCAAGATGGCATAAGGAGCATAGTGCAGAGGCCTTATCTTTTTACGTGAGCCTTTGTAGCACTCTTTTTGAACATACAACTAGACTTTGTCACCAACCTTGAATGAGTAAGGGGCATGATATTTGTCATGGCATTCTTTTTATTTTTGTTGTTGGCCACAAGAGAATCTATTGAACTTGTTCATGGACACTTTAAATGTTGTTGCATTAACTTTGATGCTTTATCTGCTTCTTGTTCCTATGAGCATGACTCTACCTGAGATGGTGTGCAGTACGATATGCTCAAGGGTGCCACAAGCTGAAAACCAAGACATCTGCCCTGTTGAACTATGTAGATTTCTGTTTTAGGCATGTCGGTGTAAAGTAGGTTTTCATCCCAAGTGTGATGTGTGTAATTTTTGATGCGTACTAGATGCAAAAGATTGCAATTGGCCAACTCCATTGGGCTGTCTAGTTTGGACTAAAGGTTGTTGATTGATGTAGTTGGGTATCCAACCTTTCTCACAAGGTGGCAAAATGTGCTAACGAACCTTGGGTTGCAATTAGACACAATGGATGTTGGTAGCCTAGAATGAGCTTGGACATGATTGAAGAAGAGACATGTGATCTCCAATGCTGTGATGGCTATCTTTGAAAATTTGTTTGCCACAACAAACTAACACTAGAGGTGTGTAAAGCTTTAGTTTCCTATTCATGGTCTCGGTTTTCCAATAGGGGATACAAGATTCGACATGGCGCTTAATGTTTGCATGCATAGGAGGCCAATCAAAATGTTGTTGCATAACTAGTGTCTTGGAAATGCTGAAATGTCCAGTTATCTTGGTGTACTTCCCAAATAAGTTGTTGGCAAGGTGTGCCTTTTGGAACATAGAGATAGCCATGCTTAAAGAGAAGCTTGTTAGTTGAATGGAATTTGTCAACTTGTTAATCTTGTACAAGAGTGGTATAAGTTTTTGTGAAGTCCACGTTTGTTTAGTATAGTGTCTCCTAGCTAGAGAAATTGTGGCCATGTGAGTCCAATAATCTGCTGCCTCATTGCCTTTTCCCTTCTTGTACTCAATCCCTAGATGGAACTACTACAAATGTGATCCTCTTCATGTGGTGTGCATTCTCTAGCTTGCTCTATGTGTGGTGAAATTGAAGTAGCTTATAAGAAAAAGGAGAGATTGTCTTCTTTACCAAGATAGTGATGCGGTTCCATTGCTTGATAACTTTAATGATGACTTACAATTCCAAGATTCTTATTTATATGTAGAGTAGCACTAAATTGTTTTTGAATGTCTTTGAGAAATTAGTGACCAATTCCCCATGCTATGTGAGTAACACATTGAGTGCATGGTCAAGTACATTGTTTTGAATCCCGAAGGGTGCATAATGTTAGACATTGCCAAAATAGGCATTGCACAAAGGCATTACTTGGAGCTTCTTGAGTTGTGTTACTGTGCGGGTGTCCATGCCAATTTTGCTTTGGTGTACGTGATTTGTTTGAATGGCCAAGAGATGTGTCAGAATTTGATGACAAACTTGTGGAAGAAGTTTGCTTGTTCAAGAAAGTTGTGCAATTCAACGATGTAGTTGGAGTTGGCACATGGGTGCTTTTATTGAGTTGTTGATGCAATAGTGTATGTGCGTTGCTAATGTGTGTGCCTTTAGATGCATGACAAGAAAGCACAAATTCTATGTGTGGGTATTCTATCAGGCCTGAATGCTTGGCATATATGACTGCATGTTGCAGATCCATTGTATATGATTTCAGATGATAATAAAGAAGGATGATCTCTCATTTCTCCCTGTTTTTGTGTTGCTTCTGTTGTGTAATTCATGTTGCAAGGATCAGACATATCTCTTTGAGTTCCCTCCATCCTTGTTTGCATCAAGTGGTATCAGAGCAAGGTTTGCAACCTAGGGTTTTGCTGGTGGGGTGGCGGAAGAAAGGATTCGACCTACAGCTACTGAAGATTGTGAAGATGGCTAGGAGAAATGCTAGAGGTGGAGCAAGGAATGCAGATCCAAGTGTCTTGGATTTGTTGCGACAGATTTCTGCTAGATTGGAAGCGGTGGAAACTGCTCAGAGGAGAGGACAACATAGAGAAGATGCAAGTGATGAAGAAGGAGATGAACAAAATCAGAATCAGGCCGGGGAAGGAGAGAATAATGAGGCACAACCGGAGTTGAACCAAGAAGAGGAGAGGTTCATCAGAGGCTTGACTAATGTTAATAAGAGACCTCATTTTAATCCACCTGACTATCATAGTAACCTTGATTCAGATGCGTTGATAGATTGGATCACAAAGATGGATAAGTACTTTGAACTTGAAGGAACTAGTGAAGAGAAGGTAAAATATGTCTGCACTAAGTTAAAAGGATATGCATCCTTATGGTGGGAACATTTACAAACAGATCGACAGAGAAGAGGTAAAGACAAGATCAAATCTTGGGATAGGATGGTGAGTAAATTAAAAGCTAAGTTTTTGACTGAAGATTATCAAGTAAGTCTGTTTCGGAAGTTGCAGAACTTGAAGCAGAAGGACTTAAGTGTTAAGAATTACACTGAGGAGTTTTACAAGCTGAATATCTGATATTATCATGTAGATGATGAAGCTGAACAAGTTGCTCGCTACCTTAATGTTTTAAGGGTGTTAATACAAGATGAAATCAATCTGATACAGATTAAGAGTGTGGAAGAAGCTTACAAGTGAGCTTTGAAGGTTGAAGAAAAGTTAAACCGAAGGCATGAGCAAAGGCAAAGAGGTAGAGGAGGAAGATTTCAGATAGGCCGCTCCAATACTAATGCTGGAGGAGGTAGATCTTTTGTAGATCAAGACAGGGATGAGTCAGTTACTAAAGATAATGATCGCTATAGGAGGAATGATAGGAGTTCCTATTGCAGTGAAGGACAAGGTAGTGGTAAAAGAAGGAAGTTCAGTGGTACTTGTTTCAAATACGGCGAAGCAGGACACCGAGCCTTTGAGTGCAAACAAGGCATCTCTGAGAAGAAGGCAAAAGGCAGTAGGCGAACAACATTGCAGATGAAGAGTCCGTGTGCAGAGCCTGTAGTGTTAGCACCTAAGAAAGATGGACAATGGAGGATGTGTACCAATTCTAGAGCCATCAACCGAATCACAATTAAGTATCGATTTCCTTTGCCAAGGATGGATGATTTGATGGATTGTTTGAGTGGAGCCAGATATTTCACCAAGATAGATTTGAAGAGTGGATATCATCAGATTAGAATCAGAGGTGATGAGTGGAAAACTGCATTCAAGACAAATGAAGGATTGTACGAATGGTTGGTAATGCCTTTTGGATTGTTTAATGCACCTAGTACTTTCGTGAGGTTAATGAATGAAGTTCTCGAGAAATTCTTAGGTAAGTTTGTCATTGTGTATTTGGATGATATCTTGATTTTCAGTAAGAGCAAAGAGGAGCATTTGATGCATGTTAGACAAGTATTACAGAGATTAAGAGAAGAGAAGTTACTAATCAACATCAAGAAGTGTACTTTCATGAAGGAAGAGTTAATATACTTGGGATTTGTAATATCTACTGAAGGATTGAACTTCCGGAAGCTCATCAGAAACTTCAGTTCAATCTGTGGACCGATGACTGAAACTATGAGAGGAGATAGGAAGGAATTCAAATGGACACATGGAGCACAAAGGAGTTTTGAATTGCTGAAGCAAAAGGTGACTGAACAACTTGTTGAAGCATTGAAATTTTTCCATTTAGAGGCATCAAATTTATCTGTTGGCATTAATGTTTCAAAGGCAAAAGTGTATTGAAGGGGTCAAAATCAAGTTATTCCTCAAAGCAGCTAATTTGGAACATTTTTTTGGCTACTTCGCAAGGCTGGAAAACAAGTGTGGTGAAATGGCGAAATTTCACGGTTTCGCAAGAAGTCAATATCAAGGCCGCGAGATAGCGATTTTTCTCTATTTCGCTAAAGACATTTCTAAGAGATCGCGAGATAGCAATTTTTCGCAGGAAGTAAAATTAAAGCTTTCCGAGATGGCGAAAAGATTTGCTAGATTATTGAGAGCTGGGATGTGAAAGGACTAGAGCTAAGAGATCAAAATATTTTGGAATGAGTAAGGCAGGAGGCTTTGTGACAAGAACAATCAGAATTCTGTGAGCAAAGATTTTAGAGATGTTGTAATTTCGACATGGTGCAAAATGATGCAACTAGAGGATGAAAATGATCGAAATTTAACAATCTAAAAAAGACCCTGTTCGGAAAATCAAAATTCCTATCTCCATTTAAAATCTTATGTCCGTACAATCTGTTTTGGGTTGCCGACCAAGCCAAAATCCGAAAGATAGGTAGTTATCAACTAATTAGTTGATTAGTTTTTTCTCAAAAGAATTTTCTAAATTTTAATGAAGAATGATGTCTTTTCACCCTAAAGGGGTATGAAAATTATTCAACCACATATATATGTGGTGTAAAATGTAATCATAAAGGGACATCACATTGTAATATATCATTTTTACTATACTATCAAATTGAAGATACTTGGATAGTGACTGCAACAGATATGCAAATCAATTGTATTCACTTTTTTGATTAATACAAAGAAAACCTATTTTCTGTCCAAGATTGAGGAAGTAAGTTCATTGTTTTTGATTGGATTGGGCCTTTGTATTTTCAGTTTCAAGAACTTCTTTACTGTTAGATGTCAGAGAATTGAAGTTTTAAATATTGGTTTTTGAGTATCAAGGGTTGTATATGAATCTCTCATCTATACAATTCCTTGTCTAATTGGTTTACTGCCAAGGAATTAAATTCATTTAGACTAAAATAAATATTATAACCAATTCATCCTTGATGTCATGGGGGAGGGGATCAGAAGTAGAATTGTAAGTTGTACATGATAATTCAAACAAAGCTTGACTACATTCTGCCCAATTAGTTGGATAAGGGACTGACCTGTGTATTTCCTCAAAGAAGGTTTTTTACATTTGCATGAGCATTGAAGTTCTTTCATTTCATCCTTGTGTATTTGAAGCAGAGTTCCATAACTCGCTGCGAGTCATGCGAGTTATGATGACTCGCGGGTCGAGTAGTCCATGGCGGGTTTTCATGACCCATGGCCATGACTTGGCGAGTCATGGGTCATGACCCGCATGACTCGCGAGTCATGCAGGTCATGCCATGACTCGCCAAGTCCGTGGTCTATGACCCGGCCGCAGCAGTCATCTTGGATGACTTAAAAAAAACATAAAAACACATGCTTTTTCTTATTTTTTTTTAACAAGTGTCTTCTAATTTGGCCTAAAAGGCATTTCGTTTTGCTTGTTGGGAGAAGAGAGGAAAAGTGAGAGAGAGGAAGAAAAATAAGAGGCCAAGGGTTTGAAACCAGCAAGGAAGAAGAGCATCAAGGAGTGCACAAGATCATTTCGGGGAGACATACGTTTGCATTGAGGACCATGAGTGGGTTGACCAGGCAGACAGAGAGGCTGAGGCTGTGGCTATGGCAGAGGAGGAGGATAGAGCACGACCAACCACCTGTGCAGTTGATGTTGATCAGAGTGGCACTTCACGAGCAGGGGCTATGGCTTGTCAGTCATCCAGGACCTACCTTAGACGCATTTCTAGGAGGGAGACAAACTACTTTGAGGATGAGGCTGAGCTAGAGCCTGAACAATAGACTTGTTTTTTATTACACATATGTTTGGGAACATTTGATGTCATGGATTTCATGGATCTTATATACATTTGACACTATTTATAATTCTGCATATCTATGTTTTCTATTTCCTCCAGCTACAATTTACGTTTGTACTTATGCAATGGATGTATGTTTATGTATGTGATCAAATTAGCTTCTATTTGATGATGTTATAGTGTTTTTAAGCTTTATTCAATAATGGGTGCCTGAAACAAGTTTTAAATACTAAAAAATCTTTGTTTTTCATTTTGCCGAGTCATCGCCGAGTCGTTGCCGAGTCATAGGCGAGTTGCGGGTCTAGTCGACCTTGTCGAGTCATGGGCGGGTCCGAGTCATGGAACTTTGATTTGAAGCTACCAGTATATTATCTCATACCTAAAGCATTTTCTTACACACTATTCAATTGTTACAAAGCATTCAAACACAAGTAAGAATTAAACATTCTTATTCTGATTAATCTCAAGGAACATTTGCCATCCTGAGAGATCAAGGAATTTTAAATTCGCTATAGAAAAACATCTTTGTGTTTGGGGTGAGGGTTTACCCACCTAGGTTTAGCGAAGCCTAAAGTGCAAGGGAATTAGATTATTCCCGTTCGTTGGCCAAGACTGATTGAAGCAATCTAGGAGAATTGGCAAAGCTTTTGGATTTCCAATCTGCGGTTTTGGGAACCAACACAATCAATATTAGTTTTACCTGATTTCGACAAGGTATTTCAAGTAGATTGTGATGCTAGTGGAAATGCAATTGGAGCTGTCCTAAGTCAAGAAGGGAGATCTGTTGCTTTCTTCAGTGAGAAGTTGAATGATGCTAAAAGAAGGTATTCAGTGTATGATCAAGAATTTTATGCTATAATTCAAGCATTGAAGAAGTGGAGACATTATTTGTTACCTAGGGAGTTTGTATTGTATGTTGATCATCAAGCATTGAAGTATTTGAGCAGCCAAGGTAAGTTAAATCAGAGACATATGAGATGGGTTGAGTTCATACAAAGCTATACATTTGTGTTGAAATATAAGAGTGGTGTGTCAAATAAAGTTGCTGATGCCTTGAGTAGGAGAAGAGCTTTATTGACTGAAATGAAGGTAACTGTATTGGGGTTTGATGAGTTAAAAACATTGTATGAGGATGATCTAGACTTCACCGAACCTTAGAAAGCTTGTAGAGAACCTATTGTTGTAGACAAGAGAAAGTGGTTAGATTATTTTATTCAGGATGAAATGTTATTCAAAGGTAGTCAGTTGTGTATACCCAAAAGTTCTATGAGAGATAATCTCATTAAGGAGAAACATAGTGGAGGATTGGCAGGACATTTTGGCATTGATAAGACAGTAGCTTTGGTGAGTGAGCACTACTTTTGGCCGCAAGTTCAGAAGGATGTGCGGAATTTTGTTCAGAGTTAAAAAGTGTGTCAAGTTGCAAAGGGTAGTAGTCAAAATGTGGGATTGTATACACCTTTGACAGTACTGGTTAGACCTTGGGAAGATGTTAGCATGGATTTTGTGCTTGGTTTGCCAAAGACAAAGAGGCTATGATTCAGTTTTTGTGGTTGTAGATAGATTTTCTAAAATGGCACATTTCATTCCTTATAAGAAGACTACAGATGCATTGCATTTCGCTTATCTATTTTTCAAGGAGATTGTGAGATTACGTGGATTGCCTAAAAACATTGTTCAAGACAGGGATAACAGGTTTGTTGGTTATTTTTGGAGAACACTTTAGAGGAAGATGAAGGCTGATTTAAAGTACAGTTCTACTTTTCATCCACAGACAGATGGACAGACAAAGGTTGTGAACAAGAGTTTAGGGAATTTGTTGAGATGTTTAGTTGGAGACAAGTCAGGAAATTGGGATTTAGTTTTTCCTGAAGCAGAGTTTGCTTATAACAATTCAGTAAATAGGAGCATAAGGAAGACACCATTTGAGATAGTTACTGGTTTTAATCCTAAGGGAGTGGTAGAATCAAGGGATGTTAGTCATGATGTTAAGAAGAGTGCTCAAGGCGAAGAATTTGCTGAGGTTATGAAGTCATTACATGAGGGAGTGAGACAACATTTGGAGAAAATGAATCAGGCTTACAAAAGGAGAGCAAACATGAAACGAAGACATAAGGAATTTTAGGTAGGAGAGGAAGTTATGGTGTACTTACAAAAGGGTAGATTTTCCCATGGTACTTGCAACAAATTAAGGATGAAGAAATTTGGTCCTTGTAAGATCTTGAGGAGATTTGATTCAGGGAATGCATATGAAGTGGAGTTACCAGAAGACATGGATATATCACTAGTATTCAATGTTGCAGACTTCTATGTGTATCATGAATCAGATTCCAGTAGCAGTGATGGATCAGATGTGGAACAACAATATCCTAAGAAGCAGATGGATCAGATAGAACAGGTTTTGGATAGCAGAGTTGGTAGAAGTACAAGAGGTAAGCAGTATATGGAGTATCTTGTCAAATGGAAGGACAAACCAGTCAAAGATTCTTCATGGATTTCTCAGGCTGAGGTTGACTATTTTGGTTTTCCTTTGGCCCCAACAAAGTGAGAGGATCACTTTTCAAATAACCACGGGTGTCTGATGCAGGAGCATCCTTGGGTCATTGGCAATCTTGCATCACCCAAAATATTTTCCTTTTCAGTTTGTTCTTGTTAGCTGCTTTTTGTGTTTTGATCGACAATCCTTCTAGTTGGCTCCTTGTCTCTTGCGATCCAATGGACGTGTTCTAGACATCATGATGAATCTATGCTTGGCTTCGCATCCCGATACATTCTTTCCTGATGAAGATTTCTTAAGTTTGGGTCTAGTCCTATTTGTTCTTCTTGTTCCAATGGTCAGATTTGGTTTTCCAATCTCCAAAGCTTTCCGATCGGCGAAGCTTGGTGGATGTTCCTACATTCGTCGCCGACTTCCGTGTGCAATCGCATGGCATTTAATTCTTATCTGGAGGAGTTCTCATGGATTTAGGTCCTGACCTATATGTTGTAAAACGTTTTCTTCTTTCTTGGAGAATGCGATCTTTCTAGGCCGATCTAATGTTTGCGAAGGCTTTATAAGCTTATGGATTTGTTCCTAAAGGGGCAGAGTTTCATAAGATTATCTTGTTGTAGTTGAAGCTAAGGATTTTGTAAGTGTTTCTGATTGTAATCAAGCCTGAATGCCTGGCATATATGTCTGCATGTTGCAGATCCATTGTATATGATTTCTGATGATAATAAAGAAGGTTGTCTCATTTCTTCTTGTTTTCGTGTTGCTTCCGTTGTGTAATTCATGCTACAAGGATCAGACAGATCTCTTTTGAGTTCCCTCCATCCTTGACTGCATCAATTGTAAGGGCCAAAAGGGTATCTCAAACTGTTTTTGCATTTGGGTTATCAGGTTTGCTTAAGAAGGTATGGAGAAATAGGTCCATTTGTAGAGCTACAAGGAATAGTGGTGATCTATGAAGGAATTCCTTTGTAGAATGACTCTAAGGTTCTTCCAAGTGGTTGTTTAAGACATTGAGATCATTTCTATTAAATAGCAACTTACAAATAGATAATTTTTTGACCTTTAATTGCATAGATTCTGCTGAAGATGAAACTCAGAAACATTATACAATTGATATCCTCATAAGAATGAATCAGAAACTAATCATTATTTGTGTTTGGTAATACAGAACAACAACACTGAACACCATGTAATGTCCTCGACGTGAGGGATTCCTAGATAAATATCATTTGACAGAAAATTGTCTTATTTAAGACTTCATTATTTTCTTAAGAGAGCGATTTGGAACAGTGACTTGGAAGATAATCAAGTTTAACGATATAAGGGGAGAATTAACTAATCTAATTATTAGTCAATCAATGATGATTAGTAAAGCGCATAGTTTGGTCAAACAATGATTATGTTTTATGAGCAATATTGATGATGGTTACAGAAATCAAGTACAATATGACTTACAGATCGATGGTTTAAGGACCAAGCTTGCCCGACACCAAGCTAAGCTCACCGTCTCACATAATATAGTGTTCAATGGTCGATAGAATGACGACTATGTATACTCCAAGACAATGAATTCATGGAAGCTTGCATGGAGCTATTATTTGATGTTCGAAATTACAACCTTCGATTAATGCTTTGAATTGAGATGTTCGCAACAAGTCTGGACACCACCAAAGTCTTTATTGGAAGTCAACTTCACTCCAACAGTGCCATTGGAATTATATTGCTCAATCGATATATATTTGGCATCAATACTTGTAATTATAGGTTATTATATGTATCACTAGTATTTGTGGCATTTATTGCTCCTTAATGAGATATTGGTTTTAGTTAGGTAGATAACCAAAAATCGCGAATAACTTCACAATTTGATACTGAAGTGTGATGTCCCCAAATTTTTAATAAAGCGACTTAATTAAATTAATTAATTAAGTGGTCCCAAAATTTAAATAATATTATAAAGGACCTTTAATTAATTAATAAAGGTGGCCCAAGTAATAAAATAATAAATAAAGTATGTCAACCTATTTGTAACCCTTCGGGAAACTTCCTGGAGCCTTTATAAGGTCGTGTTGGCATTGTAGGTAGGCATGGTGAACTTGATATTTTATTTGTGATTGCGAATTCCAGTTGGAGTTCTGTTGTATGCCATTTTGGAGGTGAAAGACCCTCCCTATTTGGTATCTGCAATTTTGGTGGGAGTAACTTCTCACCCTATTCTGCTTGCTCTGTGCCCGAAAGCGTTGTAATTGAAGATCTATTTAATATAATCTAAAGTTCTATCATTATTGAATTTGAATTTCTTCTTACATATGCAGACCTTGTGTAATCGGTATATGGTCATTCTTGCATACTTTGTTATTCATTGCGAGTGCATTAAGGGCATACGGTACATTACAGAGAGGGCCCACGGCACACCACAGGGCCTACGGTACATAATAGAGAGGGTCTATGGTACAACACAGGGCATACGATACATCATAGAGAGGGCCTACGATACAACACAAGGCCTACGATACATCACAGAGAGGGCCTATGGTACAACACTAGGCATATGGTACATCACTGAGAGGCCTACGGTACAACACAGGGCATATGGTACATCACAGGGAGGGCCTATGGTACTACACAAGGCATATGATATATCACAGAGAGGGTCTACGGTACAACCCAACTTCACCCGAGATTGCCTTCAGGATGGGATTGCCCTGGGGCCGAGATTCCCTTTGGGCCGAGGTCACCTTCGGGCCGAAATCACCTTCGAGACATTACAAAGCTAATCAACCACTTCCTCATGATTATACATAGTTTGGCCTTCCTTTGATTTTGATTGAGTTCCTAATTCAGGATCCAACTCCTCTTTTCTTTTCCTTGCATAGTACCTATCAAAGGATTCCGTGGCCATGATCTCCTCAGGTTCACTTGAGTATTCATCAAAGATTATGATAACCTCCTGATGCACAGGTATATTTTTTTCTGTTAGAACTCGATATTCTTGAAATGTTAGAAGATTCTTCCTCTTTTGATATTGTTATACCACATGGCAATTTTAGTAGCACAATGTCATTATCCCTTTCTTCCATTTTTGTAATCATCCCAAGCATTCCACAGGCTGGCAAGAATTTGGCTCTGGTACCACTGTAATGTCCCGAAGGTGATTTCGGCCCAAAGGTGATCTCGACCCAAAGGGAATCTCGGCTCGAGGGTGATCACAACCCGAAGGCGATCTCAGCCCGAAGGGGATCTCGGCCCGAAGGCGATCTCGGGTTGTACCATAGGCCCTCTTTGTGATATATCGTATGCCTTGTGTAGTACCGTAGGCCCTCCCTATGATGTACCGTATGCCCTGTGTTGTACCGTAGGCCCTCTCTGTGATGTACCGTATGCCCTGTGTTGTACCATAGGCCCTCTCTATGATGTACCATATGCCCTGTGTTGTACCGTAGACCCTCTCTGTGATGTACCGTAGGCCCTCTCTGTAATGTACCATATGCCCTTAATGCACTCGCAATGAATAACAAAGTATGCAAGAATGATCATATAGCGATTACTAAATTGAATCGCGAGAGATTTCACAAGGTCTGCACATGTAAGAAGAAATTCAAATTCAATAATGATAGAACTTTAGATTATATCAAATAGATCTTCAATTACAACGCTTTCGGGTACAGAGCAAGCAGAATAGTGTGAGAAGTTGCTCCCACCAAAATTGCAGATACCAAATGGGGAGGGTCTTTCACCTCCGAAATGACATACAACAAAACTCCAATTGGAATTCGCAATCACAAATAAAATATCAAGTTCACCATGCCTACCTACAATGCCAACACGACCTTATAAAGGCTTTGGGAAGTTTCCCGAAGGGTTACAAATAGGCCAACATACTTTATTTATTATTTTATTACTTGGGCCCCCTTTTATTAATTAATTAAAGGTCCTTTATAATATTATTTAAATTTTGGGACCACTTAATTAATTAATTTAATTAAGTCGCTTTATTAAAAATTTGAGGATATCACAAATCACCCGCTTCGTATATTGAAAAACGACAAATAGTTGCTGAGCTGTTATCACTTGCAGTTGTCGCCAATGATTATTGTTGCATAGATCAACGATATTGATTGCTACCAACAAAGATGTCTAGCAAATATTAGCATGCCTCCTATAAAATTACGCTTATAAAACAAATCCTTTTGCTAGTTATTAGTCTTTGGTTACTCCAATAACAGTAGCAATCAACCACGACAAAAATACATTCATATCAAAATCGTGCTCTTAGATTTACGATCTACATATATTTGTGTTGCAACACAATATGCTAGTTTCTTGAATATTTTGGCAGTCTTTAGTCCTTAACCAATCATTAAGCAAACGAAGACGTATGTGATTAATTGAGGAGGCAACAACTAGTTTGGGAAAGACACCCCTCTTGGGATGCGATTCATTATCTTCCTTCCCAACAACTATATAAGGTAGAAGTTTCTTTTAGTGGAGGGCATCGAATGGGAGAAGAGAATAAAGTCATAAGAAAGACAGTTATGCTTTTAGCATTGACTATATATATTGTGGTCTTAAAGTGTTAATTATATATTGTGGTATGGGTTTACATACATAGTAGATGATTTTGTGTACATCTGCATACATCTGATTTAATATACATTTCATGATTATCTGTCATAGTATGATAGATATGTTGCTGATTTAGGAATGTTTTAATATAGGAAATATGTATGAAATGGTATGTATATTTGTACGTTTTGACTTCTGCAACAATGACGGGGTTACCTTCTATATAATTGGGAGCCCCATGGGGCCAAAGGGGGACAAAGGGTACCTGCCTTTGGGCTTAGGAAAGATGGACATTGTGGGCACCCTTTTGTGAATACTCCTCATGACCTCTATCATGGAAAACTAATGCATAAAGATGTTCAATCATTGGAAGTAGGATAGAAGTGGCAAGATTGAAGAGAATGGTGATAGGATACCTTACTAGGTACCCCCCACTCTCATATGGATGGCATATGCCACATGAGGCCAAGAGGGATGGTATATATGCTCTTGGTCCTAGGGTAGATGGTCCCCAGGGCACCTTATCAGGTCACCCTATCCTATCTCTTCTTTGGTTGAGTCTTCTTAAAATTGATTTAAGCAATCTAGTGATTTGATCTACATTTCCAATATATGATTATTTCTTACTTAATAAATCTATTTATGAATTTTGATTATAAATTATTCCTAAGTTGCTTGCAAGATATCAACGTTCACACACTACTTGTTTTGATAAAAAAATTGTAACCTAGGGCAAAATTTTGGTACTCATAATTTGGGGACATTTCAAGTACTATTAGAGCATAATCCTGCTAACCTACGGGAAAAACCTAACTTAATCGCCATCTAATCAGTGTCATTGTGTAGGCCAACATTGCGTTTCTATATGTATTTGCCTTGAACTACTTCATGTGTAATATAGACATGCTTACTCTAAGTGTATTTTAAATGCATATTCTTCACATGTATACCTTGTGTATGCTTCACAACGGATGAACTTCATGCAAGTTTACTCCATGAGAAACACTCCTTATGTATGCTTCGGTTTATTGCTTTGTGCCTTACATGTTTGATGAGTATTTATGCACTGCTTCATGCCTTACACAACTCGTGTGTATTTAAGTATATCACTTCATGCTTTACATGTCTGATGTATATTTTTTACTTAATACCTGACATATATACTTCATGCCTTATGTGTACACTTCATGTCTTATGTGTATTCACGTTTACTACTTCATGCCTTATGTGGATGCTTTGTGCCTTGTACATTGCTCACGCCTTACATGTATTTATGCTTTGCATGTATCTATGTAAATTCCTGCTTCATGCTTTATGTGCTACATGTATGCTTCATGACTTAAGCGAATTCATATGCACACTACATGCTTTATGTTCTACGTGTATGCTTCATGACTTAAGTGAATTCATGTCTATGCTTCTTGTGTTACGTGTATTCAGGTGTATGCCTTCTGCCTTAAGTAAATTCATGCTTTATGCATTACATGTATTCATGTGGATGCTTCATGCCTCAAGTAACTATGTGTATACTTCATATGTGTATACAAACCATGTGTATGATTCATATATATATATATATATATATATATATATATATTCACGTGTGCGATTCATGCTTTATGGGTATCCATATGTGCGATTCATGCCTTGAGTGCATGATCCCTTCCTTATGTGTATTTGGAATTCATGCCTTGCGTATATTCATGTGTATGATCATGCCTTACAGGGGTTCGTGTGTACGATCCATGCCTTATGTGAATTCATGGGTGCACTTCATGATTTAAAGGTTTGCTTCATATGTTTTCTGCATGTTTCCTCCATAAGTACTCTTCTCACGTATATCGCGTGTCTTATGTACATTCATGTGTATACTTTGTGTACTCTCCATGTCTTCATACATCCATGTGTATACTTTGTATTTCCTAGTGTATGCTTCGTGTTTTGTTCTATATTTTTTTGGTTGATATAGAATATGAGAATAACTACAGTAAATCAAAAGACATGAATTTATTACATCTGAGGTCATAGATGTGAGTCATGCTATCATGCAAAGAATTGGTACCATTGTGAGATGGCCTTAATCCTCTTCTCTGGAAGATGAGAGGAAACTTGTCTTATGTTAATCTTGCCAAGTTCCAACTATCAATTATAATTGACATTTGATGGGAGAAAACATATATAATAAAATTAGAGTAGCACAACGGAAGGTAGATTACGGATTGGACTTTGTGATCATTCAATCATTGCTTGAGGAGAAGCAATATTTGGAAGGGGAGGACTGTCATGTCCTTGACATGAGGGATTCCTAGATAAATCTTATTTGACAATAAATTGTCTTATATAAGACTTCATGATTTTCTCAAGAGAGTGATCATTCAATCATTGCTTGAGGAGAAGCAATATTTGGAAGGGGAGGACTGTCATGTCCCTGACATGAGGGATTCCTAGATAAATCTCATTTGACAATAAATCATCTTATATAAGACTTCATGATTTTCTCAAGAGAGTGATCTGGGAACAACGACTTGAGAGACAATCAAGTTTAATGATATAAGGGGAGAATTAACTAATCTAATGATTAGTCAATCGCTGATGATTAGTAAAGCCTAGATTTTGTGAAAACAATGATTATGTTTTACGAGCAATATCGATGATGGTTAGAGAAATCAAGTATGGTATGACTTAGAGATTGATGGTTTAAGAACCTAGCTTGCTGGACACCCACGCTAAGCCCACTGTTTCAAATAGTATAATAGCGGGAATGTATATTCCATGACAATTCACGAAAGCTTGTATGGAGCTATAATTTGATGTTTAGAATTACCTTCGATGAATGCTTTGAATTGAGATGTTTGCGACAAGTTTGGACACCACTAAAGTCTTTAGTGGAAGTCAACCTTGGTCCAATAGTGTCGTTGGAATTATATGACTTGAATGATATATGTCTGGCGTTGATACTTGTAATTAGTAGGATTATAATATGTTTCACTAGTATTTATGGTATGCACTGCTTGTTAATGAGATATAAGGATGGATTTTCTGGGCACCCTGGTGTGAATACTCCTCGTGACCTATATCATGGCAAACAAATGCATAGGGATGTTCAATCATTGGAAGTACTAGCAAGATAGAAGTGGCAAGATTGAGGAGAACGGTGATGGGACACCTCACTAGGTATCCCCCCTCATATGGTGGCATGGGCCACATGAGGCCAAGATGGATGGTATATCCGCTCTTGGGCCTAGGGTAGAGGGTCACTAGGGCACCTTATCAAGTTAGCCTATCTTATCTCTTCTATGGTTGAATCATGTTAAAATTGATTTAAGTAATCTAGTGATTTGATCTACATTTCCAATATATGCTTATTTCTAACTAAATAAATCTATTTATGAATTACGATTATAAATGATTCCCAACTTGCTTGCAGGATCTCAATCAAAGTGAAAACTATCTCCAAACCTTACTTGCTTTGATTAAAAAATTGTAACTTAAGGTAAAGTTTGGGTACTCATAATTTGGGGACATTACACACCAAGGCAACAAAATAATATCTTCTGCTCAAGTCCAAAATCTCCATTTTAAGCAACCATCTCAATAGGTTCTAACAATAGAACTAAGCACAAACTCTTCTATGCAATGAGAGTGAAATCCGAAAATGGTCGTTTATTCCATAAATGTATAGCACCCTTCAAGAAGCAATAAATGTTAATGAAAATCTGAAGAAGACATCATGCCTCACTCAGCAGTTCCATGCACAAACTCAACATACATCAAAAGTGATCTTCAGGATCACTTATGCAGTAACCAAAGCTTTATTGTCTTGGCATATAAGAACCATGTCACATTGGAAAGGAATTCCCATGAAACAACAAAACGAGAGCTACACCATAACAGAACCTTGTCCAGCAATGAGGTAGAAAGTATGTGTGCCCAACAAAGGTCTTCAAGCTATTTTCGCAGCTACCCAGTGTCTTGGAGATTCTAATCCCAATTTGCAGCTATGAGATGCTTATATTTTTGAGTCTTTTTTCCTTCCATGGTGTACCAACAAATCCAAAACAAATCTGCCGCCAATGAATATAGAGATTATGCTCACATTGAAGAATTCGAGCCAGCTTGAAATCAAATGCTCAAAGCATATTTCTGCCCAGATATAAGAGATCCCTGCGAAGCATACCTTGAGGTAATAATAATAGTTGCCTCTTTAATTACATTGGTGCATCCCATTCGATTTATGGCAAGGTTAATTCCCACTGCAATCTATAATAAGGAACCAAGTCACATAATATGAAACCTAAAATATAGCTCAAAACTTTATAATTCCTCTTTATTGAAATATCACAACTTGGCAAACAAAATAACGGAATAATCTTTAATGAAACCTTACTTGATTAATCAAAGAAAATCAAATAATCTCAAGGCCATGCCAAACTCAAATAATAGTTTGCAAACAATATTTAAATAATTCCAATCTCCAGACAAACTATTAAATCAAATTACTGAAATTTGTCTTCAGAAGAGAGTTAACTGATTTGATTTTTGTAAATTTATCTCAGCATGAGATTTCAGAAATTTGCCATAAAACATCTGCGATACCTCCTACTGAAACTTCTAACAAATTGAACATTGAAGTGCAATGGTGAACTCTGATAATCAACTCCAAAGATGAACTGTGTTTTCGTCCAATCCACCGAGAAATTCTGTGGGATTCCATCCCTAGATTTCTTGAACCGGAAGTAGAAGCTCTCAAGCTCTCCAAGAGAAATAATAAAACCAAGCCTATTTTGAACGAACCTCTCATTGTTCTTTTATAGCCCACTGTAGAGACTCTTGGCTTTCCCTGTGCTTTACCTCTTGATTTTCCTTTTTCTTTATCTTTTTATTCTCTCTCTCTTTTGATTTAATTTGAACTTAGGGAAATGATAATAAAGCGACTTTATCAACTTTTCACTTAACTCATCATAAAAGTCACTTTAATACTATTAAACTAAGATGCTGATTCACGTGCGGGTGCGGGATGCGTGAATTTTTTTTTGGGGGGATGCGGTATATATATATATATATTATGTAGGGAAACTTCAAAGAAATGCAAGAAATATACAAAAATAAAACATTTGATAGTAGAACTAGATACTGATAGTATGATACTTCACCATTGATCAAGATTCAAGATATTTCATATTTGATAGTTAAAAGTAAAACTTCAAAGACACAAATATTCTAATAGTATGAATCAATAGTATGAGATGCAAATTTGAACTACAAAATCAAAACTTAGTTCATGATTCAATGTTCATCAATCAAGAGTCAAGACTCAAGATTCACTAATCAGCTTCAGAAATAAGAATCATAAGGATTCTTAAGAAAATCCACATTGTCATTATCTCCAACTGCTGCAAGTTCAAGATCATTTGAAGCTAAAACGGTTCCACTGGTGCTAGATGCACCAATACCATGTGTCCTAATGGTATTATCACCATCATCTATGAATGCAGTTAGATCCCAAATCGTTGCATCCAAGTTTGCACACTCAGGGGCTACATCCCAAAGCTTGGCTGACCCTTCCTTGTAATGATCCTCCTTACGTGACAAAAGACGCAAGTTGGTATGAATGTAAACCAAGTCCTCAGCTTTCTTTGAGCCCAGCCGGTTGTGCTTCACAAAATGGATAAAGGAGTATGTACTCCAATCCCGTTCAGCAACTGAAGAACTTGCAACCTTGATAGTGTTCACAAAATTAAACATACAAATGAAAAGCAAATTAAAGAATGTTAAACACTAAATTGTAGAATACAAGTGGTAAACAAAACACAAAAAAAAACTTACTTGTGAGAGGATCTTGATTGCA
>MU227412.1:362253-413404 GCA_018584345.1 Thuja plicata
ATGTGTATACACATATATAGACATATATACATACATTTGTGTATATATATACACATATACACACATGTGTATATATACATGTGTGTATATACACTTGTGTGTATATATACACACATGTATATATATACATCCTTATAGCAGTATAACATACATTATTGAAACAAAAATGGGAATGAATTTTCCTTCCCAAAATAATACTTTCAATTCCAATTCCAATTCCAGGTCTGAGAAGGAATTGTGGAATGCTCAAAATGACCCAAAATTAGAATTCGCATAACCCTATTCCAATTTTTAATTTTGGAACCAAACAGGGAATTGAACATTTTGGGAATTCGGAAATGCCAATTCCCATTCAATTCCAATTCCACCCCTCAACCAAACGGGCCCTAGGTTCCCCAAAAGATCCTGTGTTGTCGTTAAGATGTTTGTCTTCACCCACAAAAGATGGCGTAAAGTCTAACGACCCCCAATCATCATCTAAAAGGGCACTTGTAGGAGAAGAAGTATCTTTAGGAGATGTGTTGTGTTTTAATGTTGTATGGTTAGAAAAGGAATCAGATTCAGTTCGTAAGCAATTATTATGTCTATCATCAGCAAAAAGTGTGTACATTGTGTTATTGTAGATGAACTTAACTTTGCAATGAAAAGTTGAAGGAACAGTATGCATGGCATGTAACCATGGCCGCCCTTAGAGAAGATTATAGCTAAGAGTACCAGGCTCGACATTAATAGGTGTGGGTAAAATAATAGGACCAACCTGGATAGGAAAAGTGATAGCACCCAAAGATTGTTTAGCAACATTGTCAAAGCCTCATATAGGAATAGGATCAGGTTTTATAGTTGAAAGATCAGACTTGATTTCATGCAACATGTCAATGCTACAAACGTTTAGCCCAGACCCATTATCAAGTAAGGTCTGAAGAATGAGATTGCCATTGATAAGGACAGCTACCATAAGGGCATCATATCGATCTTGGACTTTTTTAGGAGGTAAATCATCTTGGGTAAACACAATTTGAGGTGGGACAGGAGTAGCATGCATGCATTGCAAAAAGGAATTGATGTTGTTTTGATTAGGTGGTGGAGTTGGACGAGTGGTTAAAGCTTTTTGCAAGGCTTCATGATATGTAGGAGAAGTTTGAAGAAGTTCCCAAAGAGATATCTTGGCAGGGGTATTACTGAGTTGTGCTATCAATTCATACTCCTTTCCAAGATTTTGAGGAAGACATGGTGGAGGAGGAAGCACGAGTTGATAAGGTGGTAGAGAAGTAGGGACAACTGGATGAGGGGGGCATGCAATGTCCTCTAAGATTTCTTCTATTTTCAAGATCTAACGATTATACTTATGCACTTGGGGTTTGGTAGAAGGGTCTAATGGGTTTCTTGCTTTACAATCTATGGTCTTAGAGGACTTAATTTTTGAGATATGCATGAATTGGAAATGCAAGGAAAAAACTTCTTATTCAATATAATATTGAATATGCAGTGAATGTGATTTGCAAAGTATATTGTCAGATCTTTATCATGTGAGATCACTGTCTTTGCTCCATCTTTATGATCATGCAAATGGCTTGGAAGAGAATGGAGAAATCAATCAATGCGATTGCCCAATATCTTTATATTAATGGGAAGTAATTTTATTTCAATCACTGAGATTCTATTTCCAAGCAAGAATTCTGATATAATTTCTGATCTGAGATTGATGAACCAAGTCTTCTATGACGACAATGCTGTCTTGGTGAATACTGTTTTGTTCATATAAATATCTGCTAAATCAATGACCTATAAAATCAACAAATGTTCTTAGAATGGCGAGATCAAATTATAAAGAAGTTCTGGAATTTCCGATTCAAACAAGAAATCTGATTTGATAACTGATCTGAGAATGTAGAGATGTCTGATATTTGTAAGAATTTATCCTTTATGGAATTGATTTGGAAATGTATGAACAAGCGGACGAGTTACATATGCAATCACTATTTGAAAGCAACCTCTCTATGAACCTGAGAAATATATTATTGTCTTAATCTGATTGCTGTCTCTGATTCTTTTACTTTATGCTTATGAGATATCTTCTTAATGCTGTTTCTGTTTAATGCTCGATGCACGTGTTCTTTACCTTGCCAATGTTGGTCCTTGGCTGTGTTAAGGCTCTTTGAGTGCTTTAGGTATGGAGTGTATATAAGAACAATTCTCCATATCTTTGGAGGAGTGAATGATTCTTCCTTAATATGTAATGAGGAGGCATGATGTGAGAAGTTGCATCTCAACAATCATGACCCATGCAAACAATGAATTAGTAGTATTCCCAATCGCACCTCTTCCATGTAGCTAATCAACATTATTTTAGTTAACTAACTACTGCTTGTATTAGTCTTCTCCTTGGGTCGCAATCATGAAATGTTTTAGCAATTCCTTAGGCAGCGATAACAATCTCTTATCTTCATAATCAATCTGTTTGTTCATACTTTAGTCAGCGATACTGCTAATCTTCTAGGGCAGCGATAATACTTATTAATATTATGTAGGAAGTCCTTTTATGCCTTTTGGACAATAGTACTTCCTTTCTCAATCAATTATGTATAAGTTGTGTGAACTTATTTGTGAGATAATTCTTGCCTTGATTTGATCGACTTAATTTCTTTCTTGATAGCAATCCACTACTAGCTAATTAAACTAAAAATGTCCTAGGCCTGCCACGCCTGGACCAAACAATGTTTTTGATAAAATTTTCATTTCAGAAATTGGATGGGGTTATTATAGGGCAAAATGAAATATCAAATTTAAAAGAAAATAAAATTCTAGAAATTTCTCGAGGAGGCTAAAAATAGCGAACGAGTGATCATAAAAAGAGCTGAGCTTTAGGAAAATAATTGATTGTTTGTTCATGTTGCCAAAAACCCCTTTCTCTAGGCATATGGTGTTCATATTTTGGCTAAAGGATAAAAACCCTCTTGAAAACAAAATCAGAGAAGGAAAACCCTCTTGATTTTTGGATTGGATTTGGGGACAAAATCCTTCTTATCCAATAGAGGTTATTCCGTCTAGGAATTAGATCAGTTTCAGGAATGTATTGAATATTTTTGAAGTTGTGTTGAAGATCAAATAATTTCCAACATAGGAGTTGATTTGTGTTTTTCTAGTTTCAATTAATTGGTTATTTGGGATTTTCAAAACATATTCTAGTTTGGTATTTATAGTTACATTTATTGTCAGTTATAGTTCCAAAAGGTATTTTTTTTGTATGAATTGGTGGTAAATGTTTCAGTATTGTTATTGGTCATACCACGCTGGGCCGTACCAATCGCTATAAATATTTTATTATGAAGCTGTATCATTCTTATTTCCCTAATCATATAATTGTTAGTCACCAATAGACTCAAGCCTCTAGGGTCATCTGCAAAATGAAAAGTATCCTTCCACAAGAAAGCAACAAGAGAATAATATTGCATGATTATGAGCACAATAGATTAGATTGATGTTGGACTTACAAAATTTGCATATGATGCCTTTCATATAGGCAAGGTTGAGAGGGGATTAGACAAGATCATGACATGTGTTGTAATCCTATAAAATGAGACAACTAACATAACAAATATTAAATGACCTAGGTCACAAGAAGTAAATGAGAAAAGATAAGATTTTATGCCAACTAGGACTTCTAGAAAGATTCCTAGGACCTAAGTAAACCTAACATGTGAATAAGACCTACTAGTGAACTACTTAAGTAAGATACCTTATTCGCAACAACAAGAATTGTTTAAAATCCACTATTTCAAAAGAGCCACCACACATTGTTAAGTGCACCACAGTTAGGAAAATTTGTTTATCAATTTTAAAAAAGATCTTGCTTGTGGGCTCCATTGTACAGTCCACCTATAGCTTATGCCCAAGGATGATGTGGTCTAAACAAATTCTTTACTCCTTTGTCGTTTTGTACAATTGGGGAGTATGGACTGATAGGGGCTCTCATTTGGTTCGTGCTGATTACCTTCCATCACAACCTTTGAAATATGTATAATTTTATAGTATTTTTTGCCTACAACAAGACCTTTGCACCGTACTATTGGTTGGCAGCCAGGGTGCTAATCATACCTTCTTCATATAGATTTTTTTGGCTGATCCTTTATTGTTGTTCATTATGCAGTGTTGAGCAATATAGATGTTCTTACAACTGTTCGCACATGTAATGCCCTGCCTGGGAACTCTTGGAAGAAAGGGGCAAAACAAGCACTCACTTTTTTTTACAAAATAAATAAATAAGCACAACTACAAAACACAATACCAATAGTGCCTTAACAATACAAACATAACATAACAAGAAGGTATCAAAACAACAACCGTCACACAGTTGAATATAAGCGGAAGTCTACAATGCTTTGAAGGGTTCCATGACATCCCCAACAAAGCTATAGAATGGACTCGTTCCACGAGATATCTAGTGAGAGCTTAAATGATCATTCAACGAGCTTCACAAGTTGAAACCGGTCTATCGATCACAATTGTCAATATGGAAGGCTAGTCCATGCTAGAGACCAACTAGTTTAGGCTCTTTTAGAATCCAAATAAAATATGAGTTATACGAGACCGAATTATGATTTTGAATATAGCAAAATGATCTTGAGGATAATGGTAATCCAAATTACAAACCAACTTTCGTCATGAATGCGTAGTTCTGAAGAGGTAAATGTGTAGGTTCAGAGGACAAATGTGTAGTAACAGAGGTTATATGTGCAGAAAGACAACATAAATGTGCAAAAAGACAACATATATACGCAGAATTACAAATGGATGTGCTTCAGAAAAACTTGAATGCGCAGAAAGACAAAGAATATGCGTAGTTACATAAAAAACTTGGGAAAATGAAGAGAACAACAGACAACATCTATGTCCAGTCAAATAGAGGTCACCCCCATACCAAGGGAGTACCACATGCATACAATCGAGGTTAAATTTGGTCGATAAGAACAATATAAACAAAATGTAACAACTAACTAAGCATGGTATTGCCTCAAAGAGTAATCTACTAATCTCATGTACTTGAACACATCATCAAGGAGCTATAATGTCCTGAAGGAAGTGCACTATAGTTTGGGACCGCTTGTCACATGTACACCGGTCCTCAACGGTGGTTGGTCGCGCCACCCGACCATGAGGAACCCTTAGGCCCTCCCCATCGTGCTCGTGGGATTAACCATATGGCCCAAACAACACAAGTAAAACATTCATATAGAGGTGTCCACATAAGCACAATCACACCATCACACCACATCAACAAGTACCATGACCACATGAAAACCAAGACGTCAAAACAAGTCACCCAAGAATAAACACTAATCTCAACCATGCAAGGTGACCAATGATACTCTCACATGAAATATGCAAGTGCCATTGCCATCACACAAATGCAACCAAACACATCTCGCCACAACATCTAACCGAGGTTGAAACTCTACTCCAAGGCATACACGGGTATTGTCAATAACACACAAAGGCCACATTATGCAAATTACAATTGGGATATCAATCGAGGGCATAATTTTATCTACAAACTAGGATATAAACCATCCCAAGCTGAAAACACCAAAATTTCAAACTCAAAAGTTTGCAAAACGGAGAAAACCCATTTGCCCGCATGCATCCCACATTCCAAAATCACATATATTTTGCCAAATCAACCAAGCATAAAAGCTCCAGCCATAAAGAAGAGCAAAAACCCTCTTTTTCAAAGAAAATGCATAAAATCAAGCATGGATCATCAAATTTCTTCACATAGCACTTGGAAAATGATTGAATTCCTAAAATAAATCCCCATGGGTGTTTTACAAACAATAGAAATGATATTCAAATAAGATTTGAGGAAAAAATCAAGACATACCTCCAAATGACCCAAAACTCAAAAAACAAATGCAAATGGAAGAATTCTCCACCAAATTCGATGAAATTTTGAGGGAAGGATTCGACCCAAGAAATCAAATGAATGAGTGCCCACAAAATTCTTCTTTCAAAATATCACCCCTCAAGCCAAATTCGAATTTTACCAATAAGTTTTTGTGTAAAAACATGCAAATTCTCCTCAAAACCAAGATATCAAAACTGAATAAAAGTTGCACTTTTATGGAACTTAAAAATGGCTTAGTCGAAACATAGAAATATAACAATTTCATTTTAATAAAATCTCAATTACAAACTATTTAAATACAAAAGCCTTTTACAAAATAATATAATCTGAATATAATAAAATCTCCCTCAAAACTTGCCAGTTATGACATTTAACATAAAAAACATCACTAGCCAGCAACACAAATCAACATAGGGGTAACATATAAACTGAATGACGACCTGATGACATAGTATTGCATCAAGACGACACATCATAATCCCTCATACAAGGATAGTCGTACGTTGCCATTCAACAACCAGCGGGTGCACATATGAATAGGTGATTGTCGCCCAAGAACTGGAACGACAATTGGCTAAGCACAATATTGGCCACATGATTATCTCCAATTTTAACCACTGATAGTGTTATTATAGGCATGCTCAGACCTGTGGAGCCAGGTGGAGTCAATGCCACATGTCAAGTGTACCAAATCATACACACACACAAATAGCCAAAGCACATATATCACAAAATCACATCAAGTAGTGAAAGGGAACTTTAGCGGCATAATCATTCTACGAATGTTAGGACACCGCCCCTTCTCACAATAATCAACATAAATCTACCCTTGAAATGTCCCAAACTAGATATTTTCCCCAAATTCCTCAAATATATTTCAGAAGATTTAAATAAATACATTTATGCAATAAACCATTGATTCAGCAACAATAAACCAGCAATATGTTCCAATAAAACCCTCAGCAAATATTATTGCATTATACAACAACAATACAATAACAGTGGGATTTCAACAATCCAAAATCTGAACTACAGTATGCAACAGTAATATCAAATGACAAGAACCTGGAAGTGCAATGGTGAACTCCGTCGAATCCACCTCAGAGATGAACTGGGTTTCCGTCCAATCCACCAAGAAAGCCTGAAGGTTTCCGTCCTCAGGTTTCAGAATCGAAAGTTGGAAGCTCTCTGGATTCTCCAAGAGAAAATGAATTCATAAACTAAGCATGTCTCAAATGAGTTTCCATTCCTTCTTTTAAGGCAATAGCTCTGACTCTTCAGTTTCCTTTCTCTATCTTTTCAAATTCTCACTTTTTGTCACTTTGAAGTAATACATCCATTTAATAATAAAGTATGAAATCTTTTGGCATTAAAATGGATGACCGAACGAACTCGGAAGAGGACGTGTGATAGCTTGCTGGAAAGCTCTCGGTAACACGCTCCAAGTCCAATACTGAAATGCCACAAAGACTGAACTCTGTCGACTTACTATAAATAGTAAGTATTTGGAAACCCTGTGGAAACTACTCTGATTGGCCTAAAACTGGAATTCCCTAGGCCAAATATCATACTGACCCTAGTCAAGCCCTGGTTAGCCTATCGGGCCAAGATTAAACGGCTAACGAAGCAACATAAATAATGTGCCCGAAAATGGGGACATCACAACCCATTAACATAACTAACTAGATTTTGAACAACATGAATTTTCACAAATCATTATTTACACAAATTACCATTGTTAACTAACATTAATTGGCATTGTTCACTATTCTAGCATCAAGAATATTTAAACACCTCTCACTAGCAATATTATCCATAGTCAACATGTCATTAAATCGTTGGCTAACAACAGTATGGATAATCCCATAAGGCATAGCTGGCATAACCACAAAATACATAAGCACAACACAAAAGGTAGCGTACCAAGTCATATCCAACATAAGAACACCATCAGTACTGGAACCGAAACATTATCTATAAGATATGAATGCATCCAAACATCATCATATAACATCATGGCACCTACTGGCATACACATCATGCATATATGATCACTACCGAATCACCTGAATAACCATCTACTCACATCAGCAATGATATGATATGGACAAAATGAATGTATCAGTAACCGAGTGCATCACAGAACAACACAACACCAAAAGATTAGTAACGAACAAACACACAATAACATATAAGAGTCTAGTTCGGATCAAAAGAATAAGCTCATAATAGGATGCAAGCACATGAGACACTACATCACAACTTATAAGAAAATGCTGCAGCTGCTTGAGGATTATAGCACTGGGAATATCAAGTTATGTTTTTTAATATTAGTTGGTTGGGTATTGGTTTGATTTCTACAGCTAGACATATACATTTGGTATTTGACCTTTTTCGTACCATTCTTATTTAGAGCATACCTTGGCTGTGATGACATTATTTTGCCATTAGTATGCAAAGAAAATCATCGGTGACACCTACACTGAAAGACAGGCTAAGCACAACCCGACAAAACAGTTTTTACAGTGTAAACCGAAGACACAATGCAAAGTGAAAGCCGAAAATGCCAAGAGGAACCCGACAGGAGCAAACCGATAGTGGAACCCGACAAGCAGTATAGTGCAAACCGACGAGCAGAAAAGAGAGGAACCCGACAGAGCAAGGGAACCCGACTGACAGACTTTCTATGCAAACTGAGCATCAGATACCGAAAGTCAGTTACATCCCGAGAAATATGGATCTGACTTCCACGTCAGATAAAACACTTGTGTTTTATATTTAGAGCTTTATTTTGTTTTAAATCCATTTCTTGAGGATAAAGCAATGTAATTGTAATTGTTTTAATCAATCTAAGCTTTGATCATAGAGTTAGTTTTGAACCCGTGAAACTAGAAAAGTCAAATCTATTGTATAAATAGATGTGTAAATCATTCATTGTTAAGGATGAGAGGATGATAGTAGCCACGGGGCACATCTATGGAAGAGACTAAGAGTTTCAAGAAGCATAACAACAAATGATGAATTTGGTTACCAAAAACCATTCACAAGGATAACCGAGCAGCAGAGGTATTATTCAATCACATTAGGCGATACATTGTACATGTAAGCTTTAATGGATATGTAATCAACAATTCTAGATTGCATACACTCAGGTCAATGAATATTTTTGACTACATTCTAACAAGTGTGGCAAATAGAAGAAATCCTTTCAAGTACGGTGGATTTAACTATCCTTTGTAAATCTCTTAACCGAGTGCACACTAAATAGTGTTGCTAAAGCTCTTAACAGAGTAGACCTTAACTAGTCTTCACATGATACTCCTAATAGGGTAGATCATCAGAAGTGATCAAAATTGTAAGCCTTAACCGGCCCCTTCCAATTTGTTGATAGTGAAGAATTTTGTGGGTCTCATCCCCACCGCAGTTTATACCTTGTAACAAGGGTTTTCTGCAATATCATATCTTGTGTTATGTGTCAATTACTTTCATGAATGTTTCTATGAATGTCTACAAACAATCAAGGTTATGCAATGTTATTACATGCATAAAGAAATAATAACAGATAGATCGGTAAAGCTATAATTTGATTACATGGTTAAAGGTTAGATTACCTAAAAAGTTTTAGAGGTATTGATTCACCCCTCCCCTCTCAATACATACTTACCATTAATTCCAACAATTGGTATTAGAGCTAGAACTCTTGTTTTGGAAAAGTTTAAATACTTAAGAGAAAAGATCATACAATGGAGAAGTACAAGCTTGACAAAAATATTGAGAATTAGAAGATAGAGATACAGATCTTCTATGAGCAATATAAGGCAGCAAGAATCGAGATGAGAGAGCTACTGGATGAGAGAAAAGTTACGGCAACTCGGAACAATGAAAAAGATTATCAAGAAGAAGAGATACCTGATTTATTTTAGTCATCAACATCTACATCTAGCAATTCATCAAATACATCAGAAGGGAGCATGACTATTCTGAATGAAGCCAATCAACATCTGACAGAGCAAGTAAAAATGCTGCAAATCGGTCAAGAGACAGATGATAAAAATGATCGATGTCATGAACAATGCTAGACAAGTTGAGCAAGAAAGAACATTAGCAATTGATGACAGAAGAAAGATCACTAAAAGGTTACAAGAAAGAAGTCAGAAATTCAAAGACTTACTGAACATCATCATGAGATCACCAATCAGATAGTTCTGGTGAGTAATGAGGCAAACAAATTGAATACAAAACTGAATGGAAATCTAGAAGCTATTGGTGAGCTAAGAGAAGAAAATGAAAGATTGAAGCATGAGATGATGATCCAAAGACAACATACAAACATGATCAAAAGAGCTAAAGAAAGCACCAAAAGAATGGATGATTTTCTTGATGGACAAAGGAGAGTCAATAACAATACTGGACTAGGTTACACCGAAAATGGAGAATCATCAAATCAGTCTGAACATAAAGATGTCTTCTCAAATCCAAAGCCCAAGAAGCTGACATGCAATAACTGTGGAAAGCAAGGCCACACATCAAATGTTTGCAGAAGCAAAATGAAAGGTATTCCTAAACCTACCTTCACATTTATAGGTTATTGTTATAATTGTAACAAGAAAGGACATAAAGCTTATGAATGTAAATCTAAGGTAAAACAACCTAGAAAGGAAACCTACATGGACAAGTATTGTCCTACTCGCAAAATGCATGGGCACACATCTTCTGAATGCAGGAAAAAGACAAGGCAAGCATGGAAGCCAAAAGATCAAATAACTGCCTATCAACTGAAAAGAATGGGTAACTCATATGTTTGGGATTACAACACATGGGCAAACTGCACAGCATGTGGTAGATTTGGTCACATAGCGGAAAACTGCATGAGGAAATGGACCAGAAGGTCAAGAACCTGGACTAACCTAGGAATGACATGTTTACACTGCCATAAGGTCGGTCATCTAAGCAGAGACTGCAGAGACCGAATATCAGAGACAAGCACATTTGCCAATGGAAACACCATTGAAGATATCAGGAGGATAAGGAACAAAATGTGGAGGAAAGCTACACACACTGATGAAGCTGGACCAAGCAATGCAAATGGTGACACCTTATCCAATGGATTCGGTGACATCACCACCCCCACTTAAGAACAAGTATGGAACTGCATTATACCAAGTCATATTTTGCATCAGTTCCATAATATATTGATGAAATGCCAAATTAGCATGATTTAAGATGCATCATGGTATTACCTGTTATGATTTTTATGAATTCAATATGATTGGTTAAATACATACTGAAAAGCTTCGGCGAACCTTCAAAGGCTAAGTTGCTAAAGTGCTTACCGAGACCCGTCAGTCATCATACAATGTTGACAATGCTGATTTCGCTATATACCGAAAATTGTCGGTAAAGGAAGTGAGTTATCAGCGACCCCGAAACTTCACATTTTCATCGAGGAGTTAATGTGTCAACTGACGATTCTGTCTTTGCACACCGAGGAGTTGTTGAGCATTAATGACTCGACCTAGGGCAAAAAGTCTATAAATAGCCGACGACGGAGTTCATTTTTCTCATAGCGACTCAGAGCGATGAAAAAGAGCAAAACCAGAGCGAAGGCGACCCAATTACAAGAGCACTCCTAACTCGAATCTCAACACTCCTATAGATCCCGAAGTGCTACACAGATAGAAGTACCAAGCATAACCGAGAACTCTTTATCGTTTTCGAAAAACCTAAATCTAAAAAACGATGACAGCTACTTCAAGAACTTCTAAAATCAAAAGTGCTAAGGATAACAAGGTTAATCTAATTAAGAACAACACTTGTGAGGAACCGAAATACAAGATATGCCCAGAGGTTGCCTCGCAATCTGGAGCATTTTCGGGTATACCTCCTAGGGTTTTATTAATTGAAGACATTAGGTCTTATATTCATTACAAGATAGCAGAAATAGGAGTTCTGGAAGTTGAGCAAGCATATCAAAAGCTTTGCGACAACGATGGAACCTTAAAAGAAGAGCACAAACATATAGAGGTCAAAGGGCTCACAAATGCCCTATTCTTCCCGAAGGTCTTCAAAACCGAGTGGATTCGGTTAGTATTGAGCAGGGTACATGACCGAAAGATGTGGCTCGATGAGCCCAAACCGATCACCAGAGATATGATCCATGCCGTTACCGGTTATCCCATAACCGATAAACCTAAGGAATTGAAGCACCCATCAAGACCCGACATTGAGAAAGCCACCCAAGCACAATGGGATGGCAGAGGACTAAAAGTTACCACCAACGATGATGAACTCAAATTCGGTGCATGTTTTAGGGTACAAAATTTACCAGTCTAGCAGATTGAACAACATAGCATCAAGGGCAATAGACATTGCACACAAAATAGTCAAGAAGGGACTACAGCTGGACTTGTCAGAATTATTGCTAAGGCAATTGGATGAGAACATGAGAACAATAAGGTCTGCCAAGACAAACTCATCTAAGTTTGGTTCTTTGTTAATATGCATATTCTTTTCCTTTCAAGAATCATTCCCATCCATCGGTAATGTCAAGTGGGACACTACTAGACCGGTCACCATACAAAATTGGTGAATTCATCAAGACACTTGGTGATAATTTTGAATCAGTGATGGATGAATACTTTAATGTATTCAAGCAGAGAATGCAGAAAAGAATGAGGATACCAGAACAGCTGGTAGAGAAGTACAAAACAGATATATGTTTTCTGGTGGACACCGACACCACATTGATTAAGGCAACTGTACCGAGGACAGCCTGGCTCGCTCCTTTGGATTATGAAATAAATATTGATCAAGCAACAAATGCAATAGAGGCATTGTTGAATTTACCAGTAGACAATCCACAGCAAAGGTTTGGAACCATTGAAGAAGCCAAAGCAAGGATAAAATCTGGCTTAGTTGTGAAGAAGATAGTAAGACAAAAGGATAAGATGGTGAAGAACTTGAAAAAGATATTATCGGTTGAGGAAGAAGCAACAGATAAAACTGAGCAAACCAAGGGACAGTCACCCGTCGGTGAAGAAGCTGAAAAGGTGAGTGACTCAGAGTCGACATAGTCCGATGCACCCCCCCGCCCCCAAAGAAGGCTAGGACTACAACAGCTCAGAGAACTAGTAGTCAGACAATTAAAGCTGATTCACCACTAGTGAAGAAAGGTCAAGTAAGGACCTTCAAGAGAAAACCACAAATAGGGAAGACCACAACACCCAAAAGAAGGAAGAGGTTGATCCTAACTAAGGAGGACATAGAGGACACTGAAAAGGACAAATAGAAAAGAATAAGATTCCTGAAACTGTGGATGAAGTATGTGCTTCAATTATCAAATCAGGAACAGTCAATGATAGAAAGATTAAGAAATGGCTAACATTGGATCCCGAGGATCAAAATAAAATTGAAGAGGCAATTATCAAAATGATGTGCATATTCAAATATCTTCCAATACAACTAGAAGATAACATGCCAAAAGAACTTCAGGATAGATTATCGGCAAGATGGACATTTACTTTACACTCTGAAAAAAAGATAAGGGAAAGAGTACTTGTTTCTCTTATGCCTCCTGAATCCAAGATGGAAGAAATAAAGGAGACGATGGAGAAACATGTTCAAAAGTTCTCACCGAAGTTGAGAGCTTACCAAGTACTTCAAGGACATCTACTTGAACTAGATAGGAAGAGTGAGGTTGAATGGAGAAAGATACTTGATATTCCTAAAAAGGATACAAGTCCCGAGCCGCAAATAGCTCTTATTGAAAATCAACAGAACAAGGATGATTAGGCTAAACAGAGCCCCGAACATATTACTATCACTGAAGAAGATGTCACCACAACAGAGTTGGACAAGGAAGAAAACAAGGACATGGATGTGGCAGATGAAACATGGTCAGACACAACTGTGGAAAATACAGTCATTGACATCACCGATGACCCTGCCGATGAAGTAAAGGCAGATGAGGATGTCACACTTACATCAGAACAACCAAAGGAACAAGATACATCTGTTGACACTGCACAGGTAGACACACTGGGACAAATTTCATTATTGATACAAGCTATCAATATAATTTCAAAAAAGGAGAAGTCACCTGACAAAGATGCAAGCATTCCCGAGGATGCAGGGGAACAAGGAAAGAAAGATCACACCAATGAACAGAATGTCATCGGAGACACAAAATGTAACCGATACTAATAAGGTTATAGATGGAGATTCAAAGCTGAAAGATGGAGACAACACAAAGAAGGATGCACAAGTGAAGGATACTGATGAAGTACCTAAGGATACCAATGAAGGAGATAAGACCAAAGATGTCACTCCTGAGGAAACCGACAAGAATGCTGCAGATAATGTCAAGGTTGATGTGGAGACGTCCACTCACAACCAACAGGCTGACACCGAGGCACAACAGCAAAAAGGCACCACTCCACCGATCACTTCATCAAGCACATCAAACCAAGCCGAGAAGCTGGCTATGGTTCTGCATACAGGTGCATCTCAGAAGAAGAAAAAGAAAACAAAGAAGAACAAGTTGGAAGTCACCCTAGATGAGATGATTGAAATACCCAAATGTGACCCAACAACATTAGATTTTGAATCACTCCAAGAATATGGAGAGATATGCCAAAGGAAAGCACAGGAAGGAGCACCGAGACTCCATAGTACTGGAGACAACTAGGGATATCTTAAATTAGATAGTATCCGATGTTGATGTTGATCACAATGCACCAATCTTAGATCAACTTGCCACTCTCACCGAGACCATCACAACGCAGAAAAGGAATTTGAGGAGAGAGTAGAGCAGAAGTTTCAGTACAAACTTGTAGAAAAGATCAACTAGGAAGTGGCAGAGAACAAGGTAAAGCTTTCAGAGTTAGCAAATGAATTAGATCCAATCATTGTTGAAGTTATTTCCTTGATACATAAATTGTGCACACTTGACAAATTCACTAAGGAGAATAGTGAAAAGATAGCAAAGTTAGATTCAGATCTAGCTACAAGTGCTAAAGGCTTAACCACCGATGACAATGCCATAAAGTTGCATTATGAGAAGATTATTGAGATAAAACGGTTAAGGCAAGAACTGTGGGAAGCAGAATCACTTTTTAGGGAAGAGATTACCGAGCTCCAGGCTCAACTCTTACCAAACCTCACACTGCTTCAACAACATATCAGTTCAGAAAGGCAACTTATTGCCACCCCCAAGATGTCTGTAGCAGACAACATCTACGACATGCATGCAAGGATTACACTCGAGCACATGGCTCTAGATCACCTGAAGGACGAATGGGAGAAGATGATAGAGGAAATGAAGTCCTCACACTCAAATTTTTGATAAGCTATAGGTATACACTTTGACCTTATTATCAAAAAAGGGGGAAAATAATATGTGACAAAGAAAACACAAAGAAAAAGGGAATATGATATGTATAGATATACTATAAGGCAGAGTGATATATAAATATAGTACAAGGTGAAAAGGAACACAATATAATGTACATACACTTATACTATACCGGCATATGCATAGGGGGAGTCATGAAATGATTAAGGATATTACATGGTGTACATACTAAACACTTTAGTAGTTTGCACATATCAGTTTTTGATACTAATGTCAAAGGGAGAGATTGATGACATCATTTTGCCATTAGTATGCAAAGAAAACCATCGGTGACACCTACACCGAAAGACAGGCTAAGCACAACCCGACATAACAGTTTTTACAGTGTAAACCGAAGACACAATGCAAAGTGAAAACTGAAAATGCCAAGAGGAACCCGACAAGATCAAACCGACAGTGGAACCCAACAAGCAGTATAGTGCAAACCGATGAGCAGAAAAGAGAGGAGCCCAATAGAGCAAGGGAACCCGACCGATAGACTTTCTATGCTAACCGAGCATCAGATACCGAAAGTCAGTTACATCCCGAGAAATGTGGATCTGACTTCCACGTCAGATAAAGCACTTATGTTTTATATTTAGATTTTTAATTTGTTTTAAATCCATTTCTTGAGGAGAAAGCAATGTAATTGTAATTGTTTTAATCAGTCTAACTGATTAAAAACATGCAAACTAGGGATCAAGGTCAAGTTGTAAACCTTTGATCATAGAGTTAGTTTTGAACCCGTGAAACTAGAAAGGTCAAATCTATTGTATAAATAGATGTGTAAATCATTCATTGTTAAGGATGAGAGGATGATAATAGCCAAGGAGCACATCTATGGAAGAGACTAAGAGTTTCAAGAAGCAGAACAAAAAATGATGAATTTGGTTACCAAGAACCATTCACAAGGCTAACCGAGCAGCAGAGGTATTATTCAATCACATTAGGTGATACATTGTACATGTAAGCTTTAATGGATCTGTAATCAACAATTCTAGATTGCATACACTCAGGTCAATGAATATTTTTTACTACAATCTAACAAGTGTAGCAAATAGAAGAAATCCTTTGAAGAAAAGTGGATTTAACAATCCTTTGTAAATCTCTTAACCGAGTGCACACTAAACAGTGTTGCTAAAGCTCTTAACAGAGTAGACCTTAACTAGTCTTCACATGATACTCCTAATAGGGTAGATCATCAGAAGTGATCAAAATTGTAAGCCTTAACCGGCCCCTTCCAATTTGTTGATAGTGAAGAATTTTGTGGGTCTCATCCCCATCGCAGTTTTTACCTTTTAACAGGGGTTTTCTGCGATATCATATCTTGTGTTATGTGTCAATTACTTTCATGAATGTTTCTATGAATGTCTACAAACAATTAAGGTTATGAAATGTTATTACATGCATAAAGAAAGAACAACAGATAGATCGGTAAAGCTATAATTTGATTACATGGTTAAAGGTTAGATTACCTAAAAGGTTTTAGAGGTATTGATTCACCCCTCCCCTCTCAATACATATTTCCCATTAATTCCAACAGGCTGTAGCATTAATATTTTCATTGTTTAGGTGAGAATTTGCTGCTATCTCTGATTTTGCTATTCTATCATTATTGCACTTTAGGTTTCTGATTCTAGACAACTTTATGCGCAGTTTGGTGTTGTATATCAGTATTAAAGTTTCATGTTGATATCTATAATTCTATTGGTATCATCACATTTGCTTACTAGTTTTAGTAGTGATATTTCAGTTAAGATGGTTTACATCATCCATATCATTTAATCTTGCTTCTATTGTTGGCAACTTATTTTGGGTATTTTGTCTTCATGCATCATACAATTCGCTTTCCAACTACTTGACAAAATGGCTACTCACAGATTGTTGGATAAATGTATCTTAATAATTATTGGATCTGAATATAGAAGAGTATTAATTGCTTATCATTTTAAATTATAATAAATTGGATGGTTTACCACTAGTTAGAGGTAGCTTTAATGTTGTAAGAAGATTTTTGATGTTTCATAGTCGGATCCATGTATTATTGCAACGAGATATTGGTCGGTTAACAATTGGACTTTTAATTTTTTTTATGTTGATTCAAAATCAGAGGATATAGTTTGCCATTTTGGTTTTGAAGTAGTTCCAATTGTTATTTCTTAGTTTGGCTTTGATTGGAATTTGTATATCATTATTTGCCATTTTTTCATTGATCAATTTTGTTAAATGATGTGCTAGTTTGATATGGTTGTACTTTGGATAGGTTCTAAGAAATTCAAAGATCTTTAAATCCTTAAAAATCTTTGAATTTCTTGGGTTTTTCAATTTGCTTAGTCTTTGCCGAGTCCGGGTGTCGAGTTCGAGCCCGAGTCAAAAATCAGCTTGCCGAGTCCAAGCGTTGTGACTATGCTGCAACTTGCACAAGCATTCTTTTTTTGTGGTTATATTAGCCCCAACTAGGATTCCTTGAGGTTGAAAGTTTTTATTCTAGAAAGAGACAAAATTGGGGAAAGAAAAATTGTTGGGCTTCAAATCCACTCAAACAATATTGCAGCAGGATAAAGTGGGGCAGGATGAAGATACACCTTTGGTTTATAAAGATACATGTGTACCTATTACTCCTTTCTGATCATTTAGACGAATCAATATGTTCCACTCCAAGGCAAGCATATAAATATAACCAACCAATAGCATGTTGAGTTATGGAAAGGAAGCACTTGCTAAAGAATTTTCTTGTGGAGATAGTCTATAGTCTATTTTGGTTTCAACAAACTATAAATTAGTCTAATTAGGAGAAGTCTTTGTTTGATTGTCTCATGTTATTCATGTCATAATTGTGATTTTTTTTTTATTAGGTAAGTAATCCCTTTTTAAGTTTTGGGGAACTTTCACCTTCGTTGTCTTAACCAAAGGGTATTTCTTACATGGAGTTTACCGAGTACTAGCACACAACCTCATCTAATATGGTTGCACCCAACCTCATCCAACGGAGCATGCCTACACCCAATAGGTTGGATTTTGTATTTTACCCAACTTTGATGGTTTATCATGCACCTTGGGTTTAGAACTTGGGGCTTTAGTATGGAAGCTCATGTATTTTACCCACCTCCATGAAGGTTTATATACATTCCCTAGGATGGGGATTGGGATAGGGGGGAAACACTACCTCCCTATTCCTAGTGTTTGGGCCCCAATAGGCGGTGGTTCTCAAGGCACCTCATAGGATGGGGATTATTACACAGGTAAATGGTAAAATAATGGAATGATTATTATCAAAGAACAAAACATTCTTATAGAATTTACAAGAGAGATGTTTCTAAAAAGAAACATACAAATAATAGAAATAATCTATTATACAAAATATCTACAATATCTAGAAGTGACCATTAAATATAGAAACAATCTAACTTAGGAGATATTATTCTAATACCCTCCCTTAATGGTCAACCTATCAACTACACCAAGTTGCCCTCTGAATTTGACAAACTTCTCTGGAAGTAGGGACTTGGTGAGAATATTAGCAGTCTGGTCTGTTGTAGTAATAAATTGCAAATCCATGGATCCATCTTTAACCAGCTGGTAGATGAAATGACAGTGAAGGTCTATATGCTTGGTCTGCTCAGTTTTGGCGAGTTTGAGCACCCCTTGATTGTCGTAGAAGAGGGGTGAAGGGCCTACCTGAGACAACTGGATGTCTGAAAGCATCCTTTGAAGCCAAATCCCCTCACAAGCTACTTTGACTGATCCTCGATATTCAGTTTTTGTCGAGGAAAGAGATACGACCGACTGCTTCTTACTGGTCCACGTGATAACACCTGTGCCCAAACTGAAGACATACTCGAACGTGGACTTTCTGTCATCTTTGGTACGTCCATAGAGGATACCAAAGTCAGAAGTGCCTTTGACATAGCGTAGGATGCACTTCGCTGCAACTTAATGTTCTGAAGTAGGTGCTGTCATGAATTGTGATATGTAACTCATTGAAAAGCTCAGATCAGTTCTACTGGCGGTGAGATAGATTAAACAGCCCACTAGTTGTTTGAATGTGGATTCATTCTCAACTAGAGAACCAGATTCGGCTTACATCTTCAGGCCAAAATCCATATGTGTAGATTCAGGTTTGCAATCCTGCATTCCGAATTTGTCTTGTAGAACCCTTGCATTTGCATACTTAGATTGAGATATGAAGATGTCATGAGACTGTTGCCAAACCTTGACACCTAGGCAATAGTACAGAAGCCCATGGTCAGTCATGTCAAAAGATTGGTATAAAATTTGTTTGATTTCTTGAATCAAAGATGCTGAACTGCCAGTGATGATTAGATCATCAACATAAATAACTAGAAGGATGATGTTACTGCTAGTAGTCTTGACTTACAAATTTGAGTCAGAAGGACTCTGGAAACCCTGATCTGTGAGATACTTATCAATTTCCATGTACCATGCCCGAGGAGCCTGTTTGAGGCCATAGATTGCTTTCACCAATTTGAGTACCTGGTGTTCTTTACCAACAACCTTGAATCCAAGAGGTGTCATATAGAGCTCTTCCTGTAACTCACCATTCGGGAAGGCACTCTTGACGTCCATTTGATGGACCTTCCAACCACATTGAGCTGCCATGGTTAGGATTAATTTGATTGTGCTCATCTTTGTTTTCAGAGCAAAGGTCTCCTCATAATCAATTCCTTCACGCTGAGAGAAGCCTTTGGCAACGAGACGAGCCTTGTACTTATCTAAAGTACCATAAACCTTGTATTTGATTTTGTAGACCCATTTGCATCTGATGGGTTTCTTCCAAGAAGGAAGATCTCTCAGAACCCAAGAGTTATTTTTCAACAAACAATGATGCTCAGTCTTCTTTGCTTCTTCCCACTCAGATATCCCTTTTCCCTCTGTATATGCTTGAGGCTCATACACGCTACGAATGTTGGCTATGAGAACAAAATTTACAGAATCAAAAGGTTTGCTCTTCTTCTAAGCAGTTCTACCTTCGATGAGCTCATCATCATGAAGATCGCCATTTGTCTTAGCCCGCCATTTAGGCCAAAGAGTAGAAGTGCCAACATCAGTAGCAAGAGGTGCAACAGGATCAGGTTCATCAAATAGAAGATCAGATGGATCCCGAGGAAAATCAGGTGGGGTAGTTGCATGTCTGGGTGATTGTGTAGGAGAAGGAACTAGTGGAGATGTAGGAATAGGAACAAGAATAGATGGAACTTTCCTAGCTGGAGCCCTCCCATCACTTCGACCTAATGGAAGAGGGAGATTCAAATCTTGAGCCTTGAGAGGTTGATCCTCTGAATCCAGAACTGGAGGAGAGAGCTGAAATGACCCTCGTTCCTCATTGAAGACCACATCACGACTGAAGATGAGACAATTAGTCTCGATGTAAACCAATTGGTAGGCTTTGTGAGTATCACTGTAGCCGGTTAGCATGAGTTTTTGGCTCTTGGCATCCAACTTGGTGCATTTAGCATCAGGGATCCAAACAACAACAATGGAGCCAAAAACTTTGAGATGACTGATTCTGGGCTTACGGCCTGACCAGGCCTCTTTTGGAGCCTGTTTCTTGACAGCCATTGTAGGAGAGCATTTGAGAAGATAGACAACAGTGTGCACTGCTTCAGCCCAAAATTTCTTTGGAACACTCTTGTGTTCAAGCATAGACCGAGCCATTTCGGTGATCATGCGGTTTCTACGCTCAACAACACCGTTTTGTTGAGGGTGTAGGGTGTTGTTAATTAGCGCATGGCATCAACAGTATGGGCACTTAAATGTGCAGTAACAATATGTTGACCAGACTCTTTTTCTACAAATGCTTTGAACTTTTGAAAGAAAACAAACACCTCTGATTTTTGATGAAGGAAATACACCCACATTTTACGACTGAAATCATCAACAAAAAATAAAAAATACATGGACCCAGTAACAGGAGTAGCCATGGGTCCACAAATATCAACATGGACGAGTTGTAATACCTTAGAGGCTCTCTAGGAGTCGCCAGCTAAAAAAGGAGTGCAATGCTGCTTTCCAGCTTGACATGCTTCCCAAATTCCAAGGTTTAGGGTCTGAATCTCCAGCAATCCAATGACAAGATCTTCCTGAACAAGTTGAGAAAGATAGTGCACATTTAAGTGCCCATACCGTTGATGCCATAATTTACTAACAAAGGAGCGCCCATAGCAAGCTCCTGAGAATCACCAGAGTCAACTAATCTATATAGACCATGATCCTCAAGACCCATTGTAATAGTAGACTAAGTTTTCCAATCAATGATACTACACTGATGTGAATTGAAGGTCACGTTAGCCGAGGAGAATGTCTCAAAATTTGACGGACTGAGAGAAGGTTGAGTTCCATTCCTGGAACATAGTACACATCAAGGGAAAGCAGTTTCCTTCCTCCAGACTGAATCTGTATATTGCTCTTTTCTACAACGGTATTCTCTTCCCTTCCAAAAATAACTGAATGTGAGAAAGGCTGAAAATCTTTGAACCAATCCCAGTGATGAGTGAAGTGGCATGAGGCACCTGAATCAATATACTAGAAAGAGGATTTCACATGATCTGTAGGTCTTTTAGCCATGAAGGCGTAAAAGGTACTCACTTTGCTCAGTGTGCTTGTTACATGTGCTTTAGGCTGTGAACTAGATTGCTTGGCTTGAGCAGCTAAGCGTTTACGACACTCCAACTTCATATGACCAAACTTATGGCAGTAGTTGCACTGAATATTTTTCTTCTTCGTGCCTTCTGATGACTGAGCAGAGTGATTTTGCTGAGAAGACTGGAAAAACTGAGAGTTCCCAGAATCCTTATGAAAGGAGTTAGCAGAAAAAGCTTGTGTGTTTGACGATGAACTAGTACCATTGCCAAATTGTTGTTCCAATGATCTTGTTGTAAAAGCATTATGCAGAGATCGGAAAATGACACGTTAGAATGAGTGGATGCAATGTTGAGAGTCAACAAAGTGCTCATAGGAAGACGGTAGGCTCTTTAGACTATCACCATGTCTTCTTCCATTTTGCGTCCAGTGGCTTCCAATTGATCTCGAATGTCCTTAATTTTAATGAGATGATCCTGCAGGGACACCTGTTCATCCATCATGATTGTCAAGAGCATGTTCTTCAATAAGAATGCACGACTCTTATCTGAGGCTTCATGCAAACCTTTGAGATGCATCCAAATTTTAGCATCTGATTTGTCGGAAGGAACCTACGGTAGTTGATCATTAGTGACCGAAAGTTTGATGAGCATAACAGATTCTTGATTTTGCTCATTAAATTTATTTTGCTCCTTGCCTTCATCTTCAGGACGAGTAGTCTTGCCCAAAACAATTTTGTCAAGACATCTGTATTCAAAGATTGTCATCATGTGTTGTTTCCAAGTATTGTAGTTTCTGCCATTGCAATTTTGATTCCCCTCAGGCAGAATATTCGTCAGAGATGCCATTGCAGAAAAAAGTGGTTGACAAAATGGTAGCACGAATATCGAGGCAAAAGACGTTCAACACGTGAAAAATCGTGTTTTGAATAAGATTGAGGCAACAAAACAGGCACTGATTTTGAGACTGAACAACAAAATTATGGGCACAGATCCCAATGCAAAGATTTTAGAAGACCCATAAAAAATGTGAACAACCCTGTAAAGCTCTCGAAAAACCCAAAAGGAATTTGTTGTATGAATTCAAATAGGAGTAGAAAAATTAGGGTTTTGACAAAACCCTAGATGGTTGAAGAAAGGTGCAAAAAATCTCCACAAAAAATTTGAAGTGCGGGCCGTAGAGACAAAATAGAAGGATTGAGAAACCCTAGGCGACATAATCAGATCAGAAAATAACGAACATGAAAGGTCAAAAGTTGCAGGAAACAACCAAAAAGATGGTCTACCGACCCGTTAGTAACACACGTGAGGAAAAGAATGAAACATTGAGTGCCCTAGATGCACGAAAGTTTGATCAGAAGGGTCGATAGAATCACAAAGAAGCCACAAAATTTAGGGAAAAACAACCTGTTGTGGGGTTCAGACACGACAGAATGCAGAGATGCCACAAAAGTGAGAGTCGTGGGCTGCACAGAAATACCCTGTGCGACTACAGAAGAATGGACGACATCGTGTAGGGAGAAACCACGAAAGTCGTGGTCAGAAAAACAAAGTCCACAGAAGTCACAAAAATTATCAGGAAGGACGTCAATGGGTTGATGCTTAAAGCCATGGAAAAAAATTATGACGAGGAGCCACGAATATCTGAAAATCTTTTCAAAAAATTTAAGAATGAATAATTTCATAAAGAAATTATTAAATTTTTCAAAAAATATTAACAAGGCTCTGATACCATGTTACACATGTAAATGGTAAAATAATGGAATGATAATTAACAAAGAACAAAACGTTCTTATAGAATTTACAAGAGATGTTTCTAAAAAGAAACATACAAATAATAGAAAGAACCTATTATACAAAATATCTTCAATATCTAGAAGTGACCATTAAATGTAGAAACAATCTAACTCAGGAGATATTATTCTAATAGAGACATCCTTCGATGTCTCTCCTTAACCATCCGTGGATTTTGGGCTCCAATAGGTGTTTGTTCTTGGGATACCTCCTAGAGTAGGGATTTATTCCTTTAGAGGGTACATCCTAGCATTCTTGACAACAAAAAACAAGGGATTTATATTGTTATAAAAAACGAAGAGTAAGTTTGGAAAGAGGAAGACCACTAACATCAACTCTTTAGGTATATTGAATTTTCCTAGTTATCATTGATCATTTATCCTAGTTATCATTGATCATTTATCCCATTTCTAAGTTTCCACTTCAAAGTTGAATCTATTTTAAAAGATCTATAAATACTAAATATTAAATATTGTGACTTTTGTGTATGCTTTTGCTTCTACACCATGTGTCCTAAAGTGTGTCTGTAGCAACTAGCAATTATTTTTGTTTTTAGTTGCAATGGGCTTATCAAATAATGTCTTGGGAGTCTCAGATAATTCAAAGAAAGATTGCAAGTTCTATGCATTCCCTACTTCTATACCTCGCGCAACTTGAAATAAGGAAAACATCCCTTTGTTTGTAGAAATTAGTGTTTGTTATAATTTTTTAGAGGTAATCTTGTAATGTCCCATGTTGGGACCTTAATTGATTTATCCTAAAAATCTCAATTAGGGTTTGGATTGTAATGTTCCTTGATAGGATGAATCATTTATCTCATTAGATTTAAGTTATCTTTAATGCTCATGTCCAATCTTTTTACTATTCCAGCTCAAGACGGAAGGATTAGGTGTTATCTAAGGTGCCTAGAGACCAACTGCAATGGGCTCCCTCAAAGTTTACAGGTCCAAGCCCAAACTATTGGGATGCTGACCCCCACTCTATTTTGGGACAAATGGCCATTGCTTGGATTTAGACAAGCCCCTCCTTGGTAACATTACATCTTTCTCAGATTAGAATAGTAATAATATTGGAAATATAAATTATTTAATTTATATATATATATATATAAAATTTCTGATTTCATTATTATTAATATCTATAAATATATATAATATAATATAAGATATAATTATATAATTATGATCTCATGATCATTAATCTCTCTCTCTCTCTATATCTATATATATATATTTATATAAGGATCTCTTATCCTATAACATCATTCTGATATTAAACTCATGGATATGATACAGCACAATTCACTGTCACACAATGCTTACCGGCATTGTAAATTTCCTTTACGAATGAATATCAATAATAAATTATATCCCCCATTGAGAGATTGAGAATGCTTCCTTATACCCTGCGTTTGAGAATGAGACAATGTGACTCACCCTTCTTAAGGCCGTCATGTTTCACAACTAATATCGTTCTTATAAGTATTCAATGTTTAGTTCAATTATACTCTTATTATGTTGACGTTTATATGTAAGCAATGTCCCGTGTACGATATATTCTTATTGATTTACGTACAGCATATTCGATGTGTGGTAATACACTTATACGAGTCTCAGCCAACTATTTTATTAATTGAACCACATACGGTTTTCTTCCTATATGATTGATAAGGTCGTTGTATTCTCTTATTGCTTGACGATATATTTTGGGATACATATGATACTTATTACGTGGTGAATACAAGACTCAAGTTTGACAGCTGACTCGTATACTTTGTGGAGACATCTATTTGCATGATTGTTTGCTTATCGTACTTTTGCTATGTTAATCCTCTTTGTTGGTTGTTGATCATCTTCTTATCTATTGGTCTCTTATCAGAGCAATTCAGATATTGACTTGCTGTTTTGACTACGAGGATAGTTAATGCATACTCGACGATATATTTTAACTAATATATCTTGTCATCTAAAACATATCCGACTTCTTCAAGTATGAATGTCTGATAGTTTATGCAATTTTGTCTCTCCAGAGACTTCACAAGATTAGATACTTAGTTGTCCTCTAATCATATATTATAATTTATTATTACTCTTTTACCTATTTATTTATTTATTCATTTATTTTAATTTTATTATTATTATTATTTATTGTTAAATTCTATATCGGAATGGGGACATCACAAATGTGCTAATCAAATGTCTTTAAAGCCTAAGATAATTCAAAAAAAGATTGCAACTCCTATGTACTTTGTTCGTGTATCGTGTGCCACTTGATCTAAGAAAAACAAGAGAAAAATCTTTGTTGTAGTAAATAATGATTGTTTTTATTTTTTAGTTGCAATGGGTCAATCAAATGATGCCATGGGAAACTTCTATAGCTCAAGGATTGTGACTTCTGTCTATCCTATGTGTCTATGCCTTGTGCTATTTGAAGTAAGAAAACAAAAGCACAATCCTTGTGTAGAACTAGAAATTGACTCTTGAGTACTTATTTTATGCAGTAAAATGTAAATTATACTTTGTTTATATTAGGCTAGCATGAGTTCTTTTAGCCTAATTAACAATGAGGAGTTTAATATGTCGGGGAATTTAGAAATTGGCAGTGGAAGTGGGGGAGTGGAAAGGGCAGCCAGGGGAGTACTGAGTGGTAGTTAGATTGGGAGTGCTATGATTTTCAATTGCCCTTCCAATTTGTTGGAAGTTTGCCAAAGGTTCATTCACTATGAAGGTCATTATGGCAAATTGCATTAAAATTAGATGTCAACAAGATTGTTAATTTAGGGTGGACTTGCCTAAGGAAAATCTGTGTTTTTTCCCTTGATTACGATGGTGTCATTATGAGCGAGTGCATATGTACACATTGCTGGTAAAAGAGTTGGATATTTGAATAAAGGATTGAGATAATAAAATTAGTAATGGTCACATCTTGGGGTATGCAATTAACTCTTGCTTGGACAAAGGTTTCAAATAATGAAATATTTAATGGTGGCATGCGCACACCTATCATCTTGGCACTGACACTATCTTCTATAACTAATAGTACATGGGATGTGCAAGTTTCTATCTTTGTATTGAGTGTATTAAAGCCTAAGAAAAATATAAGGCTATATGAGTTTAGCTCCAAACTTGATGGTAGATATGTTCAATGTATAGGACAAAATGCACTAGATAATACCTTTTGCGAATTCTTTTTTGCTAATGGCATTCCATTCCATGTTGCTCACTTTCTTTGTTTAAGAAGGCTATGTCCAAGGTTGTGTGGATTTTGGCTTTATATGTGGCATTAGGGGAGACAAATTGAGGATTACTATCTTGGATATTGTTAACGTTTTTTGTAGCTAGTTCGTATTCTAGCTTAAAAGGATCTATATCGATTAAGTTTATATATTTAATTTAAACTTAATATAAATAAAGGGCTGGGCCCTCTCCTTAGAGATAGACGTTTGGATATAGGGCTGGGCCCTATCAAATTCAAATGTCTGACCTATACTAAATTTCGGCGCCATATTTTTGAAAAGGAATATGGACCGACTGATGGAAACATACAAGGGCCGATTGCAGCGGAAATCACTCCCACGCCTTGTATATAAGGAGCCTTCACTTCGGCATAAAATATACAAGCAAGCTCTTAAATGAATTACGGTTATATCAATAAGCAGTTAGCATTCGAATTCAGTCTTACTGTCACCTACAGCTCGAACATACACTGAGATCACTCCAACAAATCTACCAGTAGAAGACTTCACACTCAGCGAACTAACCAATGTATTCTCTGTGATCTCCAGTGATAACAATTGACACTCCAAAGTAGCGAATACCTGTGAATGAATACACAGCGATCTAAATTATTCAGAAGCAGCGAATAGACACCTTGATATATATTGTGCGTCAAGACAAAAGGCCTTATACTATATACTGTGACTGTAGTATTATTGATATTCAGAATTGAGAAACTATTTGTGGGATCGGTGTTCAGTGATTTGGAGATATGCTTTGAGAAACTATTTGTAGGATCGGTGTCTAGCGATTTGGAGATTTGCTTCGTGGATCGGGGATCCTCAGCAAATCCTCAACAAAATCAATCTCACTGTGAGTCATTGTAATTATGATTTTGAGTACAGTTAAATGATTTGATTTGAATGCTGGGTTTTTCCTCATAGAGGTTTCCCAAGGTAAAATTACTGTGTCATTGTCTTACTGTTCTTTATTTTTTTGTTAATTATCTAAAGTCTTAGATCTGATCACTAAAAATAACATGGTATCAGAGCCAGGTTCTTACTAACCGTGATCAGATCTAACCCATTATACTTCAGATTTGTTTTGTTGTTGCTGTTTTCAAAATGGTGACAAGACTCAAGGTAGAGGACAGATTGGAAGGGGCCGTAAATTTCACTTCATGGAAAGTTCGAGTGCTCCTTGCTCTAGAAGAAAACGATCTACTTCAATTTGTACAAGGACCAACACCTAATGAACCTTGAGACCTAGATAAACTTCGTCAATTCAAGAAGAATGCATTAAAGGCCAAGAAGATCTTAATAGATTCAGTCAAAGACCATGTTCTTGTCATTTCCAAGATGTCTACAGCTCGAGATATGTTCAAACAATTGGAAGGTATGTATGAAATAAATAACATGAGCAGGGCACTTACTTTGAGAAGAGATTTTCTTCAAATCAAAATGGAAAAGGATAAGTCAGTCATGGAGTTCTTCATGAGGATTTCAGATTTAAAAGATAAAATAAGGGCTATTGATGGTGAAGTTGTACACAAGGATTTTGTCATGCTTGCATTAAACGGTCTTCCACGCTCTTGGGAACCTTTCATTCAAGGTTTAAGTGGAAGAGGTAATCTTCCTATATTTGATCTTCTTCGTGCTGATTGCATTCAAGAAGAATCTCGGCTTATAGCAAGAGGAATCAAGACTTCCCGTGGTGAAGAAAATCTAGTTCTTGCTACCCAATCAGTCAAGAGTGATCATTGGAAGCAAAACAACTTCAGGAGGAACAATGACTTCAGATCTCATGATGCTAGCAGCTCAAGTAAGAAGCCAAGGGATCTCTCCAATGTTCGATGCTTCATATGTGACAAATTTGGTAACTATGCCAGGGATTGTCAAGCTCAACTCAATCAGCAAGAGGCTAACCTAAGTGAAGTTGTCAACAACGAAGATAAGGAAGATTTTCTCTTTTAGTACTTGTCTTGATAGTGACACTTGTTTAATAAATAGTGGAGTTAATTTTTCAGAATTTTATGTTAAATCCAACAATAGGGTTAAGGACATTTTTGTACGAGCAGGGATCAAGAGGGAGTTACATACTTTCTACAACATTCGAGTTTGATATATTCTGATTTATGTGGTAATAAGTTGGTTACTCCCTTGGTTTAGAATATTGGCATGGAATTTTTCTTAGGTCAAGAAATCTTGAATCAATTTGAAATATTGGATTGTGTTCAGCATTATGTTGGATTATGTTGAATTGTGGAAAGGTTGAGTATAAGTTTTCCTAACTCTCATTTGGCAGATACAACACAGTACAAGAAATTGATCAGATCTTGAGTTGCATTGAGTGCTGCTGAAGCAGGGTATATTGCTTCTTGTAGAGAAGCTATTTGGTTTGGAATTACTCTCACTCGACGGAAGTCCGAGTGCTTTGGGAGAAGCTTGAAGTTGTCTCAGCTTCATCTTATGTACCACCCTCTGCGGGCAATGCAAGGTGGATATTGTATTAGTTGTATTTTGAATCTTCTTTGAGAGAAGATGTCTTCTTTGAGAGAAGATATGTCTGATGTAATGTCCCCTTTTCGGGGCACATTATTTCGTGCCATGAAGTTAGCCTTTCATCATGATCCGGTGGGTTAACTGAGGCTTGGTAGGTGATTAGAGGGATGTTTGGCCTAGATTTTTTCAGTTTCAGGCCAATCGGATCAGTTTCCACAGGGTTTCCAAGGTGCTTACTATTTATAGTAAGTCGGAAAAACTCAGTGTTCCTGGCATTTCAGTAGTGGACTCGGAGCGTCTCACCGAGAGCTTTCTGGCAAACTATCACATGTCTTCATCCGAGTTCGTTTGGCCCTCCGTTTTAATGCCAAAAGATTCCTTACTTTATTTTAATATGTCACTTTATAACCCAACGGTTATATTTATTTAAAAAGTGACTTTAAGTGGAATATGAAGAGACAAAGTGGGGAAACTGAAGTCACGGCTGCAACTTTAAAAGAAGACTTGGAGTCTCATTGTTTATGCTTAGTTTTATGAGTTTATTTTCTCTTGGAAAATCTAGAGAGCTTCAACTTTTGGTTCTGAAACCTAAGGACGGAAACCCAGTTCATCTCTGGTGCGGATTCACAACAGAGTTCGCCATTGTATTCACAAGTTCTTTTCTGTTATTTGATATTCTGTTGCATGTTAAGTTCAGATTTGGATTGTGAGAAATCCAGCTGCTATTTTATAATGCAACAATGTTGCTGAGGGTTTTAATGGAATATGTAATGCTGGTTTATTACTGTTGAATCCATGGTATATTGCATTTGTTTAAATTTGCATGAGATATTTTGGGGAAATTTGGGAAAGACCTTGTTTGGGTCATTACAGTGGTATCAGAGTTGGTTTTCCTGCCAGCCTGTGGAGTTTATTCAGAAACAAATTTACAGAAGGGTTTTTCTTGCCAGCCTGTGAGGGTTTTATGAGTGACAGAGATTTGTAGAATGTTGCCTGCAAGTTTATATTCTAAGTTTGAAATCTGAAATCTGAAATCAAGCATAAGTGTATTTCGTCAAGCAGATTCTATCGAGGGGAATATCCTGAATATTGTTGTGCGTTATATTACTAAGTCTATTTCATATTGGTTCGTGGGTTCCGATGATGAAAGACTTGAAAAGATTGCCGCTATATTAAAGTCATATTTTTGTATTGGCCGATATATTTTGGTGAAATGAGAGCTTTCGGGTTGCTTTGAAATATTAATCCCGATTATGCATTGAAAATATTAGTGTCTGGATTTTGTGGAGATTGAGTCTATTCTATTGGAGGCCTTAGCATCAATACAAAAAGGCGGTAGCAATACATGTTGAGATTTAACACTGATCACGAAATCAGTAACCATACGCAGGCATATTTTATCCCTCTACAGTTGGGTGGACTGATTGGTGAACTGAAACGTTATTTGTGCCAAACTGGAGGCTTATGTTTTAATCCTAAGCATTGACGGGACTGCTCTAGAGATATTGTCAGCTGAGCTGTCATTCATCCCCACCCACCATCGCAGGTAGCTGGCTCTCATTACTCGACATTCAACCGAGTCTTCAGGTGGCGTGAAAGGAAGAAAGACTAGCCACGGGTGAATATTACGGCTGCCACGACAAGTTTGGGTTGAGTCGACGCCAGGATTAATTATCGGGTGTGGCTGTTGATTAGTGGGATGTGGGTGCATCACATAGTGGCGTCGTTTGGAGAAAAGGCAATCCCGAGTTGAGCAGGATAACCGAGTTGTTGTTACGGGGCATAGACACAGCATGGGTGAACTCACAGCGTATGGGGCAGTGGTGATTAGCGCTGGCAGTCCCACGTGTAGACACACTTATCTTCCATCCCAACATCATTTTCATTGGGACTAAAGGAATAGATATAATAATGAATTTTGAATAAACGGTGGAGGAAGTATATTTATTGGGTGCTATAAACTATGGGCAAATATTCACAAAGTTTGTAGTTGGGAAAAATCAATTTTGGACATATTATGGTGATCGGGCCTTGAAGATTTTAAAGAATTCGAAGAGTTTATTTACAGCTCTTTGGTTTACTCTGTGGCTTCCATTTTATCTTAGTGGCGTGAGATATATCCTCTTGTTGGAAAACAATCTTCCAAATTCAAACGTCACCGAGAATGTTTTAGCAAACGATGGAAAAATACATTGCCGTGAATGTGAAAACAATGTCATGAACCAAGAATATTTTCAGAAAAGTTTGACGGCACTTGCAAAACTACTTCATTTTCGGCAGCACCTAGAAATCGTTGTTTTCATCAGAAATAGAGATTTCCGTGAAGTATCTGAACAAAGTTTTGTGGTATTGGCTGTGTCAACTTTAATCATAACCATCTCACGCAATGTTTGTAGTCCAAGACAGAAGGGATATAGAAGATTTTACAGCACAGGATGTAAACCGTCTGTAATTTTCTCAAACTCCCTTTGCATGTTGGTTGTTTCCCGATCTGGTATTAATCAGTTTGTATGTTTCAAGGGTATTTATGAGAGTTGTTTATTGATTAAATTAAAGTCTGCATCAATCGAATCCTTGTATGCCTTTACTATTCTGCATGCAATATCCATTGCGCGAGTGCATATTAAAATACAAACATCTGAAGTCCTCTAGCGGACTTTGCAAGAAATGGAAAGCATATGAGTTTAATGAACACTCTAACTTAAACAACAGATACAGACATGGATAGGTTATTGCTGTGAATCTTTATTGGTGAGGGAAATTACTAAGTGATTCTTTCAATTAATGAAGGAGAGATTATTCTCTGGCGTCCAGTATTCACAGAGGAATGGACTGTTTTATGTGATACACTTGCTTCTAGATTAACCACAGCTGGAAATACACTAGCAACAACCCTTTACTACATATGTGCTAGAAATATAGAAAAGACAGTAGAGATATGGTCTGAAAGTCTTTAGACTGAACAAGATGGGAGGAGCTTTGCTGATCAAACAAACAATTGCAGTCTTAAACCTTAGAAGTTAAGTTCGTGCAGTTGCTTTCAACGCAGACCCAATTAGAGTCATTACTGCAGTCACTGCAACAGTTCCAGGTATCACATTCTTGAAGGCAATTCCTCTTCATGTCATTGGGGGCAATATTCACTTACAACCTTACAGTAACAACAGTATTCAGAATTTTAGTGTCGGGTACGGGGTGGAATACCTGCTCATATTATTAAAATAGAAACTACTTTTCACCATCATAGGAAAGGGATTTACGCAACAAGTACAAGTTAATCTGAAGATTTTGAACAGTGTAAGTCTAAACATTCACCTACAGAGACAAGTAGTTTCTAGCCAGGCAAAATGCATGGTTTGGAAAAAGTCTGGAAGGATCTTGTTATGGTACAGCAACAATTAGCTCAGATTTCACAGCCTGATAAAAGGACAGAAATACTCAGCATGTATGATGAGTATAACACACTTCCTCCACAGATTCAGAGAGATTTAACCTCCTCTAGTTTCATGGATTTTCATCCAAAGCTACAACACAAGACTTTAATGGCAAAGCAGCAGTATCAGGATTTGGCTCGAGATCTACTTACACAAGATAGGTGCAGAAATTTATATGAAGAGTTTCCAACTATCATTAATCAACCTATAAGTAAACAAAAAACTAAGTCGGTTATTGAAGAAAAGCTTTATGAGGTAGTCATTGAAGCAGGAGATTGCAAATCAAATATTGAACCAATGCATGAAGGAGAGGCTAACGAAGAGGTAGCAAATATACAGGTTACAGAATATGAGGAATCATGTGATTTCTATAGTAGCGCATCACGTATGCATAATGATGATTTGGATGACCAATCAGAGAATACATTTCAAAATGACAACGATGAGAAGCATGCCTTGCAGCCTCAGCTGAAGGTCAATAACAATGCCATTATTGCAGCTCTTGTTCACTGTGATAGTACTCACCAGATTATTGAGGATCTTTACAGGAAAGCTCAGAAGGAGGAAGGACATGGTGGTATAATGATTGGATCTTATGTTGCTGATTTACAGGGGGTCAAAACAACATTTGAGGTTTGGAAATTAGAATATCTACGTTTATTGTCGGATCGCGACTACCTGTTACAGGTTGCAGAAAATTATGCTGAGCAATTGAGGGAAAAGGATGATGAGGCTAATAAGCTCAACAAAGAGCTTAATATTGCTCAGGAAACATTGGAGCACACACATCTTGCTCTTAAGGAAGCAAGAGATTAGATTGTTGCCACTAGTCAGTACAGGGAACAGGACGACAGGGAAAGGTCCGAATTATTTCAGGAGGTGATTCAGGTACTCGATAGGATACAACAGACCTATGACTTGGATAACTGTCCCAAAAGATCTTTGGATCATCCAGAGTTTCTTTATGAGTTAGAGAACTTTCAGGCGGTCGACAATTTCTTGTTTGAGATGGATGCTTATTTGACATTTGATAATCCTTTCTTTGAGTTAGACGAGGAAGGTATTTCCTATCCCCATGACGAGGATGAGGTTGATTGCAGAATTTGGGACCCAGGTTCAGTTATTAGAGGTGCGTCTTGGTCATCAGGTTGGAGTAGCGAGATGAGCTCAGTTGCTGAGCAATGTGGTTTTTACACCAGCAGTCCAGGATGGGCAGTTATGTCTTGTGGCATGATGAGTGATATGCCTTTCCTTGCACTACCTCTCGTTGATGGTGAGATGCCTCGTTTTGGTGAGCATCCCTTGGTTCATTCCTCTTTCCACACAGCCACGACTCCTCTACATTATCATACTGATTCATCCAATGCTTATGGTAATTCTATCACCACATATGTTGGGCATGATGATGATGATCGGGTAGAGCTTATTCAGTACGGTGTTATCGAGCTTGGTATGATGATTATGCTTGTTGGGGTGAATTTTTTACACCATGGTATACATTGTACGACTCCGGGTATTGAGAGACAATTATGGAATCCTTATGCTGATTCAGGAATTCCAGTAGGGTTGGTTAGTGCATCGCATGTTGGCCCCATTGTATGGGATGCATTTGGTTTTCTATTCAGCCCACCTGCAGAGAACTTTCTTTCCCGACTATTGCAAAGGTGTGGGGTGAGTGATTGGTTTGGTACGCTTTCCTGCTTGCAGGTGGAAGCCTTGTCTGACAGTCTGGGTACCTTGCCTCTTCAGTACAGTTTCCAGTTCGGGTGACGGATCAGAGGGGCAGTGTTATGGTAGTTAGACATTTCTGGCGATTCACTCAGTATGGGCATAGGGCCTCAGGATATTTCAGCCAGCTGGGGAGATGGATGACCCTTTTGCTTATGGGATCCAGGAGGGACGTACTTACAGTCGGTATTTATTCAGGGAGCCGATTGGTGTGAGGTTTGGTTTCCCCCTGCATCTGACCGTAGAGGTGCTGGCGATCTCAGTTGGAGTGAGGTTCTCAGTTTGGTTGAGGACTTTCTCACAGATGATGGTGGCACAGGGCAGATTGGTACGACTGATCCTGCAGTGATTTGGGATCCTGGCATTAGACTGGTTGTTGCTTTGTTGCTGTGTGAATGGCTTCACAGGTCAGGGCATAATATCTATTTCAGTTTCACACCACAGATTGGTGGAGCAACTTACCTGAGGTTGGTTTGGGATCCAGGTATTATGTCACGACAAGTATATACCGATTGCTTGAGGGCAAGCAATCTCTGGGAAGGGATGATTTGTAATGTCTCCTTTTCGGGGCACAGTATTTTGTGCCATGAAGTTAGCCTTTCATCATGATCCAGTGGGTTAATCGAGGCATGGCAGGTGATCAGAGGGATGTTTGGCCTAGGTGTTTTCAGTTTCAGGCTAATCGGATCAGTTTCCACAGGGTTTCCAGTGTGCTTACTATTTATAGTAAGTCGGCAGAACTCAATGCTCCTGGCATTTCAGTAGTGGACTCAGAGCGCCTTGCCGAGAGCTTTCCAGCAAGCTATCACATGTCTTCATCCGAGCTCGTTTGGCCCTCCATTTTAATGTCAGAAGATTCCTTACTTTATTTTATTATGTCACTTTATAACCCAACGGTTTTATTTATTTCAAAAGTGACTTTAAGTGGAATATGAAGAGACAAAGTGGGGAAACTGAAGAGTCACAATTGCAGCTTTAAAAGAAGACTTGGAGTCTCATTGTGTATGCTTAGTTTTATGAGTTTATTTTCTCTTGGAGAATCCAGAGAGCTTCAGCTTTCGGTTCTGAAACCTGAGGACGGAAACCTTCAGGCTTTCTCGGTTGGATTGGACGGAAACCCAGTTCATCTCCGGTGTAGATTCACAACAGAGTTCGCCATTGTATTCACAGGTTCTTTTCTGTTATTTGATATTTTGTTGCATGTTAAGTTCAGATTTGGATTGTGAGAAATCTTGCTGTTATTTTATAATGCAACAATGTTGTTGAGGGTTTTAATGGAATATGTAATGCTGGTTTATTACTGTTGAATCCATGGTTTATTGCATTTGTTTAAATCTGCATGAGATATTTTTGGGAAATTTGGGAAAGAGCCGGTTTGGGTCATTACATCTGACCACCCTCTACGGGCAATGCAAGGTGGAGATGTACTTTTGTATTGTTTCTTTTTTACCACCCTCTGCGGGCAATGCAAGGTGATGTTGTAATTGAAGTCCACCCACTGCGGGCAATGCAAGGTGGCAATGTAATTAATTTGTTAAGACCACCCTCTACGGGCAATGTAAGGTGGCAAAGTTTTTTTACCCTCTGCGGTTAATGCAAGGTGATCCTTTTTGAGGCTTGTCCTCTTCCACCCTCTGCAGACAATGTAAGGTGCATCCATCCTCTGCAAGTAGGCATGATGGAAAGGTATGGTAAGGACTAGAATACTCCCTAGCTAAGAGGGATTGTTAATGTTTTTTGTAGCTAGTTCCTATTCTAGCTTAAAAGGATCTATATCGATTAAGTTTATATATATAATTTAAACTTAATATAAATAAAGGGCTGGGCCCTCTCCTTAGAGATAGACGTTTGGATATAGGGCTGGGCCCTATCAAATTCAAACGTGTGACCTATACTAAATTTCGGCGGCATATATTTGAAAAGGAATATGGGCTGACTGATGGAAATGTATAAGGGCCGACTGCAGTGGAAATTACTCCCACGCCTTGTATATAAGGAGCCTTCACTTCGGCATAAAATATACAAGCAAGCTCTTAAATGAATTACGGTTATATCAATAAGCAGTTAGCATTCGAATTCAGTCTTGCTGTCACCTACAACTCGAACATACACTGAGATCACTCCAGCAAATTTACCAGTAGAAGACTTCACACTCAGCGAACTAACCAATGCATTCTCTGTGATCTCCAGCGATAACAATTGACACTCCAAAGCAGCGAATACCTGTGAATGCATAAACAGCGATCTAAATTATTCAGAAGCAGCGAATAGACACCTTGATCTATATTGTGCGTCAAGACAAAAGGCCTTATACTATATACTGTGACTGCAGTATTATTGATATTCAGAATTAAGAAACCATTTGTGGGATCGGTGTTCAGTGATTTGGAGATTTGCTTTGAGAAACTATTTGTAGGATTGGTCTCCAGTGATTTGGAGATTTGCTTCATGGATTGGAGATCCTCAGCAAATCCTCAGCAAAATCAATCTCACTGTGAGTCATTGTAATTATGATTTTGAGTACAGTTAAATGATTTGATCTGAATGCTGGGTTTTCCCTCATAGAGGTTTCCCAGGGTAAAATTACTGTGTCATTGTCCTACTGTTCTTTATATTTTGGTTAATTATCTAAAGTCTCAGATCTGATCACTAAAAATAACAGATATCAACTATACCAAGAAAACCTTCTGTTGGAGAAAATGAAGGCCGCATAGGTCTCATATTGGTACAACATTATCATGGATTGTTGGACAGATAGTAGATACTCTCCTTATCAATATGATGGGTCCTAGATGTTGATGTAGCCATGATATTTGCTTGTGTTTTAATGAATGCTGTGTATATTAAACTGAGGAATTCATTAGTAATTACTATATATGTGTAGATTGCTGATTATTGAGATTTTACTATTAGAACTTTCTGATTATGGAATTTGACAAGTCTGAAAATTTATAACATCTTCTAAACTCTAGAATTTGCATTATAACTCCTAGAGATTTGAAACCACTCTCAAACATCCTGCCAATATATACATGAGATTGGCTTGGAGAAAAGGATGGGGAGTTAAACATTATCTTCTATGTATATAGTCTGGGGGCATCTCAAAACCAAAAAGAATTGAAATTCTGTGAGATTTAAAAAAAGTGAATAAGATGGCCGAGCCTTAGGCGTAGACTCACCAAGACTCGGTGGGTTTGGGAAAGACTTGGCTGAGTTCAAGTCCGGGTCCGCCAAACTCGGCCAGGTTGCCTCACGTCGTGACTCGCTGAATACTCACAAGTTTAGGCGAGTCTCGTTTCTATGGATGATTGAGTACAAGAAGAGCCCGACAACATAGTAGGATGTAGACTTGAGGAATCAACTCAAATTGATAAATTTTAGGTTGTGCATGTAAGGTTGGTTGGTGTCTAGTTGCACCTAGACATGTCTAGTATGGCATGTAGTTCTATGACATTTTTTGTGTGCTTGTAGGACTTGTGAGAGGCAGGTAATGTTTTGGTTCTCATCTGTTGATCTATGATCTCCAACCGTCCTCACTCACAGGACAGGACTATGATTTGGAAAATACTACTATTTATGATGTTTAACCAGCTATATGCTTAATCTTATATAACTTGTACTTCTGCTTAAACTACACTTTTCTCTTAAGCTAAAGAAGTGAACTGGGATTGAAAGCTAGTTTCAGAAACAAGAACTTTGATTGGACAGGATTTTGGAGATGAACCTAGGAGGTAATCAGTTTGGATGCTAGTGTGCATTTTGTTGTAGTTCTCCAAGCACACTATTGTCCTCCAAATGTGTTGTCAAAAGAAAAATGAAGTCCTTGCGAAGATTCCATAGTTCTTGCACACAGAAGATTTTGTTTTAAATGGCATATAGAAGAGTATAGAATAAAGGTAATATGCTTTGAAGTAGATTTAATTTATAAATGAATGACAGAATGGCAAGTAAGGGTTGAGAGAATGCCAAATCTCTGTGGGAAAGAGTCTTCGAAAGACATGTATAGCGGGGATAGAGGAAGAAATGTTGACTGCTTAGGAGCTTGCCAAAATTGTCAAGCCCCAAATATGGTCTTAGAACCTCCATGAGCAGTCATATAGAAAATATGCTGGAATGAAAATTCTAAGTGTGTGCTGTTAAAAGTCCTAATCGTGTCTAGAATTCTAAAGAACAATATGATAATAAATTATTGATGTCAATAACCTGGGTCTATGGAGCTACCACTATCCTAGTGTATGTGGTGATGAAAAGTAGGAGGTGAGAATTCCAAAGTGCAAACAATGGGAAGTATGATAATACAACAATACACAAGAGTGCTTTGATTTTCTCTCATTAAAATTTGAGGGAGTGAGAATAATGATAAGCGCAATGACAATGGTATCACAAGATTTGGATATGCTACAAAATAGTGAAAACTGTGGAATAAAGATGAAGGGCTAGAATCACAAGAGGATAAAGAAATAACAATGCATCATCTACCTCAAGAGAGCTGTTAAGAAATGCCTTTTGGCTAGTGAATAGAAGCTGCACTTGCTGTGAGGAGCAATCCTCCGCTAAAATACCACAGAATTAAGAAATTAAGTTTCATCAAAAGAATCCTGCAACTTGAAGATGAATGGAAAGGGAAAGCTTCACAAGAGTGATGTAGAATACGAATATCAAGATTAGATTTAGTGCTACTCATAGACAGTGCAATCAATAGCCAAGGAGAAGTCCAGAAACTTGCATTAAAAATCAAGAAGTTGCATAAGAAAATTTGAACTTTGCATGAGCAAATATGTATAGAGCGGGAGGGAAGCGCAAAGGTCTCTTAAAACTATGCTTGGGCAACGGTGACTGTTGGGATTCCATCCTATAGGTCACACAGTTATTCAACATGGAATTTGGAAATTGAAGGTTTAGTGTTTGGTTGGAAATGGGCGCTGTAGGCCTATACTGTTGTGGGACAACAATACATGTGCACAAACATTTGCATGCTAGTGCCAATGTTCAAGCATGACATGGCCAGAAACCTTAGAGAGTGTAAATAAAACATTAAATAGACAACACTAGAAACAGATGAAATACTGAACATGCAAAAACACAAAACAAAGTTGGCATTAGGAGTAGGTTAAAGGCCAAGGCTGGGCTAAATACATCCTAGAAACATGGACACTAAAATCAGGACTTGTGTAAAATTGCAGGATACACAATTTTTGACCTACACTGCTTTGCAGTGTTGTACTATGTGTTTCTGGAACTTGATGAGTATTATAAATAAGTGGTTGTCCTTGATCATTGGATGATTTGGTTGTTTTCAACTTTACATAAAAGATAAACTCAAATTGCTGTTTCTTTAAACTGTTTTTTAACATTTTTGTAATTAATTTTGACATATTATAACTGCATCCCCGCCCCCCCATCCCAAAATCTTGAAAAAGTTGCTTTCCCAATCCCCTGCACTCTCATTTCGGAAACTCTGAGAAACACTATATTTACCTCTTCACCTCATCCCATTCATCCTGATAATATTGTTGTCAGTTGACCTGCTACTACATTTTTTTCTTGTCTTGATTTTCATATCTTCTGTTCTCCTGTTATGTTGGCATCATTATCTTGTGGCTATGTTTCAGTTTTTCTTTATCTTTAGTTCTTAAAGAGAACTATGATTACCAATTATGATTAAGCAGTTTTATATTACTTTTGCATAGATAATTACAGGGAGGACTCCCATAGGGTGTAACACAACTGTCAGATAAAACTTTCCATATTATCACATAATGTTCGTATCATACTAGAATGATGAGCGGCCCTGCGCATTTTGCAGATTGTCCAGGATGCTGGTTTGGGATTTCTGTTTGTTAGTGTCGAGTTCATTAGTTGCTTATTTTACTGTGCTATTGATTTCATGTGTGGCACATTATATACATATACTCGAGTCTGTCAAAAAGAGTCATTAATAAGTATAACTAAAACTCTAGTTGAACTTAATCACTTATCTGTTCTGCTTGTATACAGCTAAGCCAACTTTTTACAACTATATTTGCGCACTCTTTGTCCTGAATACAACATCTGCTCTTGGCTGTGCCCTGCTGGCATTTGGGGTTGGCTTTGGATACTGGTGAGTAAAATTTGGCTCTTCAGAGATTTGAATTGCTTTCCTATTTCCTGATAAGTATTAATGCTTAAAAATTATCCTATTATCTTATATGTGGCTAAGTTGAGAGGATGGTTTTGATCCTGGATATCAAAGATCTTTTAATTAAAAGTCTTCTATTCCATTATTTGCAGGATCTATGGCTTTACAAATATTTGCTACCATGCTTTCTATCCTCCTTTGCTATATGCCACTTTTCTAAAGGACTTTTTCCAGGCAAGCATTTCTTCTTTACGCTAATAAAATATGGCATCCCAACTTTGTTGTTGCTTTTATGGAAAGTTCTTTTGTTTATTCTGAATGCATCTTTGCAGGAAGAAGATTTGCACTTAGAGGATGTATATTACTCCGAAATGAAGGATGCTGGATTTTTCGATGCTGACTGGGATTGATTATTTACTGCTTGAGGAATTAGTTCTACCCATTAAGATTCTTCATTGCAATTAGTATGTATTTGTACAAGTATAGTTGATAATATTTGTCATTTGTACGCAATGTGACCTGTGGATAGCTGTTTCCCGAGTATATAAAAGTTCACTTCCCCCCACCCTCTCTCATGTGCATGATGGCATAGTTCCTATTATATTGTAAATTTTTCAAACATTACTGGTGCAGATTCAAGAGCATAAGCACACAGAGAAAGCATTTTTAGAAATTTCACTAGGCATGGTGTTTGGATTACAGATAAAACCTTGTCTCCCGCAGTGAAGACTAAGCAATAGTTGACACTATTTCTATATGGCAATTTTTCTTTTCATAAGATGATGTTTTGATTGATGCTGGTTTGCTTCTCCGAAAAGTAATAAATTCAAACAACTGTGCTTAGCTATCTTTGTTGAGTTATCTGATTACTAATGCAAGTTCCATATAGACCCACATAATGTTGCCTAACACATTACATTATGTGATATGATCTTTGGATTCAACTATATATTGAGTCAATGTATATTGGTCTGTATTTCATGAGAGGTGGCTCACAAGGACCCATATCTCATGAGCATGAATGCCCTAGTTTGCATTCCTTGTATCTAGGTGATGCTTATAGGAGTGAAATACTAGAACTTTTCATGAGTTCAACCTTCTTAGTACTACTATGGAAGAAGCTTGTTTCACAATGGAGTTTTATTCAACACCAATCATTAAATACATAACTTAGTAGGGTATATTTGAACATTCCATAAACATTGTTCAAAGCCTATGGTAAAGTAAGTCAAAAGAAGGGCGAAAAAACTCTACGCCTAGGATGGGGTTGGCTAAGGGGTTTATGAAAAGTTTGCTAACGAATACTGATAATCAAAAGTTTGCAAATATACATCTTACTCATCATTGGTGTTCATTATGCTCACAATTTTTTATATTGTGTTGCCTTATATTTTTAAATCAATGCTTATCATTCGATGTTTGAATTTATTAAGTTCATAACAAGTGTTATCAGAGTTAATTGTAGTGGAGCAATGCTATATACAGATTTTGTTGTTCAAAGGTTTGTGCTAAGTTACAAAATTGTCAATGGTTATGCTTATGTCTAAGTTGCTGGTTCTAGTATGAGTATTGGGTACGATAGCATATCAAAAATTTTCCCCTTGGGTAGGGGTTCAGGCTCAACTATGTGTATTAAAATTTAAAAAATATAGAAAACAATGGTGTATAAAAAATGAAAAATCATAGAAGAAACAATGACACTCATTATTGCCAATAAACAAAATATTTAAATAACTCATAATTACAAGAACGAAAATACTCATAAATTCGTAAATTATAATTTAATGATGTTACCAAAAAGTCAAAACACAATTAAAATTTCAAAATTACCCTTATATTGCGTTCTGTAGGAAAAAAGAAACTATACATTTTTTTCAAGTTCATTTGAATCTGTGCCTGTCCCATTAGTCGTCACATGCGAAAGTTACCTTATCTATATAGGCTTTGACAAATTGTGCTACTGTTGTGTCTAAGTCGTACAGGAGTTCGATTTCAATTATTTATCAATCTCCTTGCTGTTCACGTGTCTAATGTTATAGTAAATGACGGCTTTAGTGCATAAAGACCAAGTCCTCAACTTTTTTGGTACTCTGTCAAGTGCCCTTAATTAAGTGGATAAAGGAGTATGAACTACAATTCTGTGTAGTTGAAGAACTTACAACATGGTGAATTTGCATATAACATTTATATTTATAATTACAAAATATAAAGCTATATATAAAATTATAATAAAAAGTAGCAAATTAAAATGTATAATTGAAGAAGAATTTTAATTGGAAGAGGTCAAGTAAATAGAGATTTGGTCATTTATGCACCACCGGCATCTTTTTGTGCTTGTCACGAAAAGAGCAAGCATTATAAGTTCTTAAAGACACGACATAGCCAAACTTGTAGAAGACATCACTTGTATATTTACATTTGAAAATATTCTTCTAAATGTAGTTTTATGACTAGCAACAACTTCATCTATATATGAGGCAGTTTTTTCTGGTCAGAATTATTTTTTGCCATACTACTTTGGGAGGAAAGCAAGCTCTAGGAGATGCAAGGGTGTGGTCTTTTTGTTTCAATGATTAGTAATGATTCTTTACACTTTGAAAAATGCTTTTTGTTAGGTCATGCTCCATGACTTAAATTTCAACCAAGTATAAGTGATCTGTATTAGCATGCCTAATCTTGCAATTAGCATGCCTAATCTTGCAGGCTATGAGCTTGATAAAATTCAAAGCATATTTAATATGAGTTCACCTCTTATCATTTAAATTCAATGCTTCGACTTTTGGACTATCTTTGTAATGTCCCTTTTTTGAAATAAGATATAATAATAAATAATAGTAATAAAATGAAAATAACTAAATAATGATTGAAATAATAGTCAATGAAAATTGAAAACATTAGTACTGTGATAAAGTATTGTATTGAAGATGTCATAATATAATTGCAGAAAACACTCCATGTACATCATGGAGGATTAATATGGATGGTTGTAGAAATCATGAAGAGCTCTATCCTTCTCTTTCGTTAGTAGAGAGATGACAATATCAAATGGAAGAAGTGTTGATCAACTGATGGAGATGATGAAGGTGTTGATCAACTGATGGAGATGATGAAGACTGAGCGATAATAAGTATACATGTTTGTAGAAAAGGTTAGATCAGTTATTATTTTGTCATTGATGTCAAACAATTGATTTACTGATTTTTATTGAGTTACCATATCATAAGAAGGAGAAGTTAAATAGGTGAAAAATACAAATCAGACAATGATTAAGTAATGTTGATATAGTTGTTTGCTACTATATATTTGATGTTATCAAGTCGGCACACTTGATTGATTAAGTCAGAAATTACAAAGAGTTAAGTTATGACTGAAAATAGTTACTCTATTGAGCTAGACAACGTCAGTCAGTATAGAATTGTGTTAGTCGGTTTTCAGTTATCGAGCATCGAGCACCGAACATCGAGCAGTGAATGTTATTGAGTTGCAAAGCAAATTACCGAGTACATGATATTGATTGTAAATGATGATAAGATCGAATTTAATACAAAGCTATGATGATCAAGATGGAGATAAGAATTAAAGGGAGCTTGTTAGAAGATCTACGAGCAAGAAAATTCAATGAGAATAGCTAAGGCGAAGATCAAGCGGTTAACCTTGATTATGAGAGTTCCAAGAAAAGTTCAATTTACGAGGTAAAAGTTAAACGGTTTACCGAGTTGAGATTTATGAAGATGATCGAACGATTGAGCGCAAATGTTGGAAAACCTAAGCAAGGAGATTAAGAGGCAATAGTTTGTCTATATAAATGATGATAAATGAACAGAGATTATGATGTTGGCGAATTGAATTAAGAAGTAGAATAATAGAGTTACCGAGCAGAACATAGAAGCAAAAAGAGTAGAAATTACAGTCTGAAACAGAGACAAATGGAGTATGAGATGCAAGTATTCATGTGAGCATAAAAGATCTGACACAAGCAAAAGGTAGTTGCTATATTTACAGATCAAAATTTTACTGTTGCTTATTAACATTTGTAACAGAGAAAATCTCTTAACTGAGTGGATTTAACAGTCCTATTTGTAAATCCTAGACGTAGGTGACATTCCAAAAGAGTGTTTAAAGTCCTCTAGCAAATCCACTCCTAACAGGGTGAAGATCTTAACTGATTCGAAGTAAATCCCTTAACAGGGTCACATTTAACAAATATGTTTGTAATCTTTTACAGGATAATTCTTAACTGAACGTACTTCAGAAAGGTACATTTTATTGTGGGTCACAATTCCCACAGTGGTTTTTCCCATATTGAGTTCCCTTGTTAAATTTGGTGTCAACTGAGTTAAATACGTGTTTATTGAGTTTGAATGATTGATTTGCATATTATGAGATTTATGATTGTTTAAGTTATTAAGTTTTGGTGAATCAGCTATTACTGTATTCAGTTCTACCGAGTGAATCAGTGAGTTGAGTTTTAAGTGTTTAAGTTTGATTTGGTCTGATACACCCCCCTCTCAGTGGGACCAACAATTGGTATTAGAGCACTGGTTCTCTGAAGTGTTAAATTTAAAAAGACTTGAGTCAAGATCTAAAGATGTATAAGAGGGAAGCACCAAAGTTGAATAGGGAACATTTCTCTACATGGAAAAGTAGAATGAGATTGCATGTGTCTGGCATAGGAGAATATGGACTTCATTTTCTTAATAATGAATATGTAGCACCGACTACTGCACCTTTGATAATCATTGAGCAAATATAGAAGCAAGAATACACACAAGTCATGATTAAGATTGCTTCTACACTTACTGACCAGGAATGTGATGAACTTGATGGATGTACTACTTCGAAACAAATGTGGGATAACCTTATTTTGACTTATGGTGGAGATCAACATGTTCAGAAAGCAAAAGCAGAAAGTCTGAGAGGTAGATTTGATTCGATGAGAATGAAAGATGGAGAAAACATAATACAGTACAACACTAGACTTAAGGAGATTGTTAATTCTATTAGAGGAGTTGGTGGAGCCATAACAAAGGAAGATGTTATAAGCAAAATGTTAAGAACCCTGTTACCGAGTTATGCTATCCGTGTATCTGCTATACAAGAGTTGAGATCCATTCCTCATATGAATGTTTCACTTGATGCTACTATTGGCAAAGCTGGTTGCATTTGAGATTAATGATTTTGATAATAGTTTACCTGCTACATCTAAGATTGAGTCGGCATTTAAGTCATCTTTGAAGATAGGAAGTTCTAAGGACTCTAGACCTAGTGATGGATATTTGAGCAGTGCTAGTGAGATATTTTATAGCTGTCAGAGTGGTTTGGAAGAGTTATATGCTGCAGATGAAGAAAACAAGAGAGAATTTGAAGCTTTGTTGGCTAGAAGACTACAAAGAGGCAAAAACAAATACCGAGGTAAGTTACCCTTGAAATGTTTTAACTGTAACAAGATTGGTCATTTTGCATCTAACTGCCCTGAGAAAGATAACGAGGAGAAGAAAGATAACAAAGATAAGGACAAAAGAGAAAACAAATTTAGAAGATTCAGAGACTACAAAAACAAAGGTAAGAAATCTTGTTATATTGCTAATGAAGATCTAAGTGATGATGATTCAGATGACAGTGATGAAAAATAGGTTGTTTATGTTGCTATTAAAGATAATTCTGATGAAGAAGGTCCAAGAGCCCTAATATCACAAGTAAGTAAGAATGAAACATGGATTATAGATAGTGGTTGTTCACACCACATGACTGGTGACACACTTAAGTTTATTTCCTTGGAAAAGCATGATAGAGGATATGTTGGATTTGGTAATGATGCTCCATATCCTGTGAAAGGAAAAGGTTTTATAATTCTAATGAATAACACAAGATGTGATGATGTTTATTAGGTTGAAGGATTAAAGTATAATTTGTTGAGTGTTGCATAGTTAAATAACATAGGTCACCGACTGGAATTTCAACATGGAAGAGTGAAAGTTTTTGATAAGAAGGCAAGTCTGATTGCTATTGGAGAACAATCTAAAGGTAATTTATTTTTATCTTGGTACTTCTATGAAGAGTTGTATGTTTGCTAAAGTTGAGGATGTCTGGCTATGACACAAAAGGCTTTGTCATGTTAATTTTGACAACTTGATCAAAGTGAGCAAAAAGAATAGAGTAAGAGGATTACCGAGATCAGAGAAACCTAGTTTTAAGATCACTAAATCTAGTTTTTCAAGCAAGACTTATGTTACACAAGGAATTTTTGATTTAGTTCATACTGATTTATGTGGACTCATAAGAACTCAAAGTTACTATGGAGACAAATATTTTATTCTATTTGTAGATGATTATTCTAGAATAATGTCTATAATATTTTTAAAAGAAAAATCTGATGCATTTCAAATGTTTAAGTGGTATAAGGCCTGAGTTGAGAAAGAAACTGGAAGACAATTGAAATGTCTAAGATCTGATAGAGGAGGTGATTTTACATCTGATGAATTTACACTGTTTTGTAATGAAAATGGAATTAAGAGATAGATGTCAGCACCGAGAACACCACAACAGAATGGTATTGCTGAGAGAAGAAACATATCTATTGTTGATTGTGCTAGGACACTGATGATTGAGAAAGATGTCTCACAAAACTTCTGGAGAGAAGCAATCAATACTGTTGTTTACACACTGAACAAAGTACAAATGAAGAAAGGTACCAACAAAACACCTTATGAAATCTAGTATGATCACAAACCTAATGTTAGTTATTTCAAAGTTTTTGGAAGCAGGTGTTATATCTTGAAAGATTCTAGAGAAGGAAAGTTTGATTCTAAATGGGATGAAGGAATATTCTTAGGATATTATACAAGGAGTAAAGCCTATAAGTGTTTGAATAAAGTTGCTAACAAAATGGTGGAAGGTGCAAATGTGAGAATTGATGAGTTTGCAGAACGGAATGATGAAGAAAGCAAGAAGAAACCTGAAGATTGATAAGTTTGTATATGTACAACCTGATGTTCCTGACAACCTATCGAGAACATCTACCGAGGAGGAAGCTGAACATATTGCTCTACAACCGAATGATGTGGATGAAGCACCGAGACCTACCGAGCCTATTTTAGCGAAATATGTAAGGAGATACCACTCTCCGAGCAAGATTATTGGAAATAAAAATGCTGGAGTGATGACAAGAAGCAAGGTAAGAGACAATACATGTTTGATATCTTCATTTGAGCCAAAGAAAGTTAAAGATGCACTAGATGATGAAGATTGGATGAAAGCAATGAATGAAGAGTATGATCATATATAAAATAATAGTACATGGGCTTTAGTACCTAGACCTAAGAATAAAAATGTTATTGGTACTAAATGGATTTTCAGAAACAAGTTGAATGAGAATGACGAAGTTATCATAAATAAAGCTAGATTGGTTTGCAAAGGTTATGCACAAGAAGGTATAGATTATGGAGAGAATTTTGCACCTGTTGCTAGATTGGAAGGAGTTAGAAAACTTCTAGCTTATGCGGCTTACAAAGGATTCAAAGTTTATCAAATGGATGTCAAGTCTACATTTCTGTATGAGATACCTGAAAAAGAAGTTTACATTGAACAGTCTGAAGGATTCACTGAGAGCACAAATAAGAATAAGGTATGTAAGTTACATTAAACTCTTTATGGGTTAAAGCAAACATCCCGAGCATGGTATGAGAGGTTGCACTATTATCTAATCAAAATAGGATTTCAAAGAACAAGTGATAACAATAATGTTTACTTGAAGTGTGACAGTGACAACAAGGTTTTGATTGCTGAATTTTTTGTTGATGATATTATTTTTGGAGGCAATAACACCTTATGTAAGGCATTTGCTGTTGAAATGAGAAAAGAGTTTGAAATGTCTATGATCGAAGAGATTAAGTTCTTTCTAGGACTACAAATACAACAAGTTGCAGAAGGGATCTACATTACACAAGCTAAGTATATCAAAGATTCTCAAAACTTTTGGTATGGAAGATTACAAGCCTGTTGGAACACTGATGGTCACATGATGTAAATTTCTTAAAGAAGATGAGACACAAGAGGTGGATAATACTCTTTACCAATCCATGATTGGTAAACTGCAGAATGTTGTTCACAATAGACCTGATATAGCACACGCTCTTGGGATATCTGAAAGGAACTGTAAATTTTGGTTTATTGTACAAGAAAGGAGATACTTTTGATTTGCAAGTCTACACTGATGCATATTGGGCTAGAAACGTTGATGACAGGAAAAGTACTAGTGGAGGCGCATTCTTTCTAGGTGAAAGATTGGTCACATGGCTAAGCAAGAAGCATAATTGCATTTCATAGTCTACTGTTGAGGCAGAATATGTTGCTACTGCCATGAATTGTGTGAATATTGTTTGGATCAAACAACTACTTGAAGGTATGCAAGAGATTATCTCAGATCCTATAACTATTTTATGTGATAACACAAGTGCTATCAATGTATCAAAGAACCCGATTATGCATTCAAAGACCAAGCACATTTCTATCAAGTATCACTACTTGAGAGAACAAGTTCAAGAGAAGAATGTGGTATTGGAATATGTGAATTCAAAGGAACAATTGGCTAATATCTTTACAAATCCACTACCGAAGGATGCTTTTGAGTATCTCAGAGGTAAATTAGGGGTTCTTCCCCTGCCCAATATTCACTAAGAAGCATGAGGCATGCTACATCAATTCTATACTTTATTAGAATATCTATTTTTGAAATGTTGTTACTGTGACACACTTAAGGTGATTCCTGAAGTTGTGAAGAAATTTATGTATGTAATGAGTATTTGTACATGTAAGGTATTGTGTGCTAAAATGTTGACACATTTCTATGAGTCAGTATATCCAATATTGCTCAAGAATGAGGTCTCAAATGGTGACTCATAACTCTCTATTCATGGAGTGCAAGAGTTTATAATGGAGGCCCTCAGTTTAGACCTAGTTTACGCCCATGCAGGTACACCACAAAATGAGAGATTCAAAGAGGAAAAGAAAGAATGCTAGTCTCCATGATCATCAAATATGCATGCAAATGAAAATGTAAGCTATTCTATATGATAACAATGCATGAAAGCAAACTAATATATGAAAGGAAATACACATGCAAGATTATTCTATGAAATGAAATATGAATCTAATCTAACATGTAAGTGCAAGAGTAATCTAAATGGGTTGTCATGGATGCATGAGAGAAGAAGACAAGGAAAGAGAAGTTGCAATGTTCAAGCTCAAGTGCTCAAACTCTTCTCCAAAATCGCTCTCCAAAACCTGCAGCATAACAATAACATAAAATCTAGATCCCAAATGAGAAGGAGAGGGCTCCTTATAAAGGAAAGTGTAGAGAGGGATGCATCCTCAAGAGCAATGTGGGATAAATCCCTAAAAAGGCAAATAAGAGGTAAAAGCCCACCACTTAGAAATATGTGCATTCAAAGTGTAGAGAAAAAATGAATTTTTATTTGATTTATTTCCTTTTTACATCACAAAGAGAGATTTAAGTGAGGATTTTATTTGTTTAATTAAAAAAGAGATTTTCTTTTAAATAAGATTATTTTATTTAATTAAAAGGGAAATTTTCTTTTAATTAAAAAACATTATTTTATCAAATTAAAAGAGAGGTTTTCTTTTAGTTAAATAGGGTTATTTTATTTAATTAAAAGGGATGTTTTCTTTTAATTAAATAAGATTATGGATAAAATGACCAAACCTTAGGAAATATTGAAATAATTGAATTAATTACGATTTGATCAAGGAAATTGATTTGAATTAAAAATATTGCATGACATTGATTCAGGAAATTGATAAATTGATTTCGTCATTTGATAAATTGAAGAATGGGGGCCCATAGTCTAGGCAACCATTTTAGGGTGCATACATGTGCCCCTCTTTGACTAATGTGTGATCTTTATGGGAACACATGTAGTCAAAGAATGCAGTTGAAGTGTGAGATCGATTTGGGATCACAAAACAACCCAGACGTGTGATCGATGGACAGGAACACATCAGGACAAAGATAAGTTGATTGAAAAAGAAAAGGTCAACACCCTTGTAAATAGGTAATTGACATGTCCAAGATAAGAATCTCAAGCAAGGTTGCCCCAAGCAGAGCAATTGATAGGATTGATAAAGTTGAATCAAGGATTGAAGTTTGATAGGTACTGCCCCCTCGTGATCGAAATCGAAATGAGATAGAGGAGAAACAACAAATTGATAAATTTGATCAAATCGAACTAAAGATAGAGTTCTTGATGCAAGATGAAAGATATAAGGATCATAGAACCAAGGTAGATCATAAAGCATGAAAGATTATGCCCCAAGGTTGAATTATAAGAAAAGAAGTGGGGTGAAAGCGAATGGAAGATAGAAGTTTGGAAGAGGTGGAAAGAAATGGAGAGAAGAAAGAGAATTTGCCTTAAGAAAGAGAATGCCCCAAAATCAATCAACTGTTTAAGATA
>MU227412.1:413454-431988 GCA_018584345.1 Thuja plicata
TGGGGTGAAAGCGAATGGAAGATAGAAGTTTGGAAGAGGTGGAAAGAAATGGAGAGAAGAAAGAGAATTTGCCTTAAGAAAGAGAATGCCCCAAAATCAATCAACTGTTTAAGATAGAAAATTTTGACTGAGATCACAAAAGAAGATAAGGAAATGAAGGTCAAAACATGACCATAGTTGATTAAAAGTCCACAAGAAAGATGAAGGAAAACCCTCTTAAACTCATAATGCAACCTAAAATTGTCAATTAACATGAAGCCTGACAATGCAAGATACATGAAAATGCAAAGGTGTACTTGCAATAGAGCACCTGTAACATAGGATTTTGTGTTCATCATTCATTAGAGAATGTTAAGAAACTTATTTTCATCATTGGGCCATTATTAACGGACATCAGAAAATCACACAATCATCACTAGTCACAAGTGCAACTATGAAGATATGAATGCGATTTATATCGGATTGGAGTGTGGAAAGATTCTAACATAAGCATCAAAGACATAAAGGTCAAGATGACTTCGATGTTAGCTTACCCAATTTAATGTAGCAAAACCACGCTCGCATCAAGGCATAGATGTCGAGATGACCATAAGAACGGTTGTGCAAAAACAGTCAAGGCTGATGCCTCAAATCTCGTAAGTGTTTTAAGGGGACAAAAAGAGACACTCTAGAGTTTCAAGACCACACCCACAAGCAGAAAGCAAATAAAAACATGCCCTATGCCCCAAGTCTTCTATCTATGCATACCAGAGAGACTTATTAGACAAGGACACTCAATGAAAATCAATAACAGTCAGCATACAAATAAAAGATCATAACATAGCTCAAACATTAAGTGTTGTGTTTAAAAATTTAAGTGTGTTAACTGATACTGAGTTCCGAGGATAAGGATCGAATGCTTGCAAGTAGGTAAGATCACATGACAAAATTGGGTAAGACCAAACTAATAAGTGTTGAAAAACACTCGATGTCAGGGGTTGTGTTGAAAAATATAGTTGGGGTAGTGTTGAAAAATACCATTTGTGAGGTATCCTAAAGACTAACGCATCCAAGAGACCAAAGCTAACACAGTTATGCCCCCTAGACAAAGACAAAGACCAATTCCAAACCAAGGCAACAAGGACAAGGCATATGGAGAAAGGCTAAGTGTCGAGGACACGCGCTAAGAAACATGGGTGCAAATGCCTCAAGTAGCACCCATTTCTAGGTTTTCACCACTTGGATTTTATTGCAATTTATTTTTTATTTTTTATTTGCTACCAATGCTTCTGTTTCCAGGTTTTCACCAAGGCACTTTTTCTACTTTTTTTGAATTTTTGAATTTTTTTGTATTTTTGGAATATATACTTTATTTGGAGATACATCAAAGCTCTTATTGCTAGGCTTTTACTAAGATGACCATTTTTTCAGGACATTTTCCGATTTTTAGAATTTTTGACAATATATCATTTTTTGGATTTTTTAGGATCAATAAGTATGTACAAAGGGTGCCCCCAGACAGAATGGACATCATGGATAGAACTTCTTCAGGTGCAAGACATTGATAGGATCAGGGAGTTGCTCTCCCTCTACTGTAGACAGTAAATAAGCACCTGACCCAAAATTTGTTGTAATGATGTAAGGTCCAAGCCAATTAGGTTCAAATTTGCCTTTTTGATCTCTATGCTGTTGATTCTTAGGATTTTCACGTAGGACAAGATCTCCCACTTGTAATTCTCTAGGGAGAACCTTTTTGTTGAAGGCTTTGGACATGCGCTTTTGATAAACCCTCATATGGTCAAATGACGCTTGACGTTTCTCATCTAGAAGTTCTAACTCTTGAAGTCTCATGCCACATTAGTCTTCATATGTAACTAGACCTTTGAGGGAAACTCTAAGTGAAGGAATCTCAACCTCTAAAAGTAACACTGCTTTAGTGCCATATGTAAGGGCAAAAGGAGTAGCCCCAGTAGGAGTACGAATACTCGTTCTATAGGCCCACAAAGCCAGATTTATCTGTAAGTGCCAATCTCTACCACTCTTATAAACTATTCTATGTAAGATTTTAAGAATGGTTTTGTTTGATGCCTCTGCTTTACCATTTCCTTGCGGGAAGTAAATGGAGGACCAATGTTGTTTAATCTTGAATTTCTTGTAGAGTTGTTTAATGTCTTTATTTTTGAACTGACCTCTGATGTCAGTGATAATCTCGGAAGGCACTCCATAATCCAGGTGGATCTAGAGAACCTAAAATTTTTACAGTCTCAAAATCTCACAAAAGAAACATCATCAAAAAGTGGTCGCCAACATAGTCTTGACGCAACTTGAATGGGCTCAAAAGGAGCTCGTATGCAGAAGTTATGTGCAATCAAAGGCTTGGTCAAACAGATGAATAAGGCGTTCAAAAAAGGTGAAAAATTTAATCATCTCAAATCCAAGGGAAAATGATGTCAAGCCGTAGTGCTCGTCACGCTGATTCCCAAACTATATTCGGTTTCTAAAATGGAGTCCGTATGTAAAAGTTACGGCCAGTCAAAGTTGTGCAATCAGAGGTTGACCAATGATGACGTCAGCATGATGTGGAAAGGTAGGTGACGTGATAGATTGACCAATCAGAATTCAAAATGTGGCACAGTGACATGGCAGTGCTAGTCAGGAAAAAGTTGATGTGGCATGGTGTACAATTGATCCAATCGTGTGTTGACACGTGTATCCACACGATCCAATGGCATGGTGCCACGCGGCACTTAGTGGCAAGTTTCGTTTGAGAATTTTCAAAATGATAGTTTGAGAGGTTCGAACCTCTAACGTCATCCTTACTAATATGCACCTCTACCAATGCACCAACTGTGAGCATTGTGATAGTGTGTTTACTTATAGAAAGTGGTCACTAAAAGACAAAACACACTAAAGGACGAAAATAAAGTTGTGTGGTTTGAACACACAACTAACAACATGTTAATCTTCTTTTCGAATGAACTGTACTGGCGGGATTTTCAGGATGCTAATTGGTAGATTCACACTTTATCACAATTTTATCGGCCATGTAGAAGCCTAAACCCCTATCCCCATTACCTATAAAATGTGTTCAAATTAATGTGAGCCATTTAAAAATTAGTAAACCTAATAGTACAATGGATTTAATTAGGAAAAGAGATTAAAATGGGAGATATGAGGATTATAGGAAATATTATGGGTAAACTCTAATTTTGGCATGTAAAATTGTATAAAAAAAGCGTTATTTTCCTTTGTAAAGGCAATTTAGCCTGGGAGGAAAAATTAGACTTTGGAGGATTTTGGAGATTGGAGAATTATTTTTTGGAGGAAAAATTCTTTGTGAGAAGAAAATTTGCAAGGTGTTATTACACACCAAAAATTGTAAAGTGGGAGATTGTGAGGAAATTGTATGCAGGTTCTGAAAGCTTGGGTGTTGTAACAAAGCATAGTTTTGCTTGGTGATATCAATAAAGCGGTCCCAACATTGAGAAGTGGACCCGGAGACATAGTCCTTATAGGACGAACTTCATTATCAACCTGTGTTTGATCCTTCTATCTCCTGTCTTATTATTCTTCTATCTCCTATCTCACATTCTCCTTAATTTCTTTCTACTATTTCATTTCCATTTAAATTCTTATTCCAATTACTTTATTTTAGTAATTAGTTAAGTTCTTTAAATTTTGTAAAAGTGTCCTTAATTATAATTTCAACGATTAAAAAGCATAATCACGCAATTCTGCATGGATTGGGAAAAACTGTAATTGAAATTAATTTACAAGTTTTATTATAAACACTAATTATAGGTCAAGTGGTATCAAAGCCGATTTTGTAGGAAATTGCAGGTGGTGAATATTAACCAGGTTGAGATTGAAACAAGGAGAATGTTCTCTTGAAGAGTTCAATCAAGAGATTGGGAAAAGAAGGAATTTTCCTCGGTCAGAGATGGAACATGAACAAAATCTTGCTGAGTTTGATACAGAAGCCTTCTAGAGAGCTTTTATGGAAATGAAGGCAATGGTGGAAATTCTTTTCCAAGAGAGGCTAGAAAGATAGAGGAAAAAGGAAGAGAAGACTAGAAAGAAGGAGGGAGCTAAATCCTCATTGAAAGAAGGCAAAGGTAAAGGAGTAGGAGGTGGTCGTGACCCTCCTGAACCTCCATCCCCATCTTCTTCTTCTTCTTCTAAAAAGAAACAACCTGTACAAAGTAATTCACCTTTGTTAAAACTTAATGTTAAATTTTATTTGCCAATTTATAATGGAGAATTGGATGCAGAAAAACTTGACAATTGGATAAAACAAGTTAAAGTATATTGTAGGGTTCAGAAGTTCACCGATGATGCTTCAAAGATCCAATTGGTCACTCTTCGCCTGGGAGGCACAACCTTAATTTGGTGGGAGAGCAGAACTCAGGAAGATCTAATTCGTTATGGTAAAATTATTTCTTCTTGGTACGAGTTTATAGCTACATTAAAGAAACAATTCTATCCATTAGGGGTAATGCAAAAAATAGTAATGAATTGGCAATCATTAAGGCAAGAAAAAGGACAAAGTGTGCAAGAATATACACATGAGTTTAGGAAGAGGGCTTTAATTTTGGGTATTCCATTGTATACACAAGAAACTTTGTTGAAGTATATTGGTGGATTACATGAGAATTTGAAACATACAATACTTATGTTTAATCCAACTAACATTGATGAAGTTAGTGTGCAAGCTATGCATTTGGAAACAAGCTCAAGGAATAGCCATGATAATTTGTTGATGGACTCAAGTAAGCACAAAGGGAGCAAGAAAGGGAAAGATAAAGTACAACAAAAAAACTACTGTAAAGAAAGAGGACGAGAAGCCTTATTTCTCACACTATCAAAGGCAAGGCCACAAAGATGCAAAATGTTGGAAATTACATCCTGATCAGAAACTGAAGTGGTTCAAGGATCAAAAGGGTAAGCAAAAGACTGTAGCTATTGTGCAAGACCTTGGTTCAGAATCTTGTGATGAAACCAAGATAGCAGTTGTGGGTATAAAAGGTATTGTTCCCGTTGTTGGTGCTAGTTCCCATACTTCTTTAAAATGTAATGAAGTCCCTGTTGAAAGTAAAAGGAATAAATTGTTTCATATAAGGGTTATTGATAAACAAACTAAGATTGACACACTAATAGACAGTGGGTCACAAGTGAGCTAAATCTCAGAGAAAGTTGTTAAGCAATTGGGATTAAAAACAACTCCTCATCCTAGGCCCTATCTATTGGGTTGGGTGCATGACAATGCTCGGCTACATGTTTCAAGACAATGTAAACTCCGATTTGCAATCACATGCAAGTTTGTTGATGAGGTAGTATTAGATGTTATTCCCCTTGACATATGTGGGATGGTTCTAGGCAGTCCTTATTTGTATGATAGAAAATCCATTTTCTATAGGGAACATAATAAGTATCATTTGTTTAAAGATGGAATTGAATTCAGTGTTAAAGCTCATCACATGAAGAGTGATAGATCTATTGTGAATATAGGACATTTGAAGATGATTGGCACTACAAGCAATGTTTTAGCCCTTATGTATGTAATAGCTAGTGATTCTAGGCATGGAGATGAGATCATCTTTGATCATGCTAAGGTGTCAAAACCATCACAGCGTGAGGATCAGTTGCAAGCGGAGTCATGCCTTCAGCCGACGATGGTAACAAGGGGTTTAGAAGAATCATTTTCTAATGATGTCCATATTCAGGAGATCAAGAATGTTGATACATTTTCCTTCACATCAGTGTATTCAATATTGTTGCTTGTTATTGTGCTATTTATTTTTATGTGGATGACTAATGTGACAGGGAATATTGATGAGAAAATAATTGATTGTATCAGCAATGCTATCTCATGTGTTTGTGTTTGTAATGGGTAAGATGTTCAGAATTTTAGTAGGACAGACAAATAATACTAGGCAAGTGGGGCAACATTACCCTAGCTCAAATTGTACATAAACAAACCTTTTGGAGGTCCAAAAGCTTCTCAATGGGGAGGAATGATCCAGGTGGATCCAGAGAACCTGAAAATTTCACAGTCTCAAAATCTCACAAAAGAAACATCATCAGAAAGTGGTCGCCAACATGGTCCTGACACAACTTGAATGGGCTCAAAAGGAGTTTGTATGCAGAAGTTATGTGCAGTCAAAGGCTCGGTCAAATAGGTGAATGAGGCGTTCAAAAAAGGTGAAAAAATTAATCATCTCAAATCCAAGGAAAAATGATGTCAATTCGTAGTGCTCGTCGCGCTGATTCCTGAACTATATTCAGTTTCTAAAATGGAGTCCGTATGTAAAAGTTACAACCAGTCAAAGTTGTGTAGTTAGAGGTTGACCAATGATGACATCAGCATGATGTGGAGAGGCAGGTGACGTGATAGGTTGACCAATCAGAATTCAACATGTGGCACAGTGACATGGCAGTACCAGTCAGCAAAAAGTTGATGTGGCATGGTGTACAATTGGTCCAATCGGGTGTTGACACGTGTACCCACACGATCCAATGGCATGGTGCCACGTGGTACTTAGTGGCAAGTTTCGGTTGAGAATTTTCAAAATGATAGTTTGAGAGGTTCGAACCTCTAACCTCATCCTTACTAAGATGCACCTCTACCAATGCACGAACCGTGAGCACTATGATAGTAATTGTGTTTACTTATAGAAAGTAGTTGCTAAAAGAAAAAACACACTAAAGGACAAAAATAAAGTTGTGTGGTTTGAACACACAACTAACAACATGTTAATCTTCTTTCCGAATCAACTGTACTAACAGGATTTTCGGGATGCTAATTGGTAGATTCACACTTTATCACAATTTTATCGGCCATGTAGAAGCCTAAACCCCTATCGTCATTACCTATAAAATGTGCTCAAATTAATGTGAGACATTTAAAAATTAGTAAATCCGATAGTACAATGGATTTAATTAGGAAAAGAGATTAAAATAGGAGATATGAGGATTATGGGAAATATTATGGTTAAACTCTAATTTTGGCATGTAAAATTGTATAAAAAAGGGGTTATTTTCCTTTGTAAAGGCAATTTAGCCTGGGAGGAAAAATTAGACTTTGGAGATTTTGGAGATTGGAGAATTATTTCTTGGAGGAAAAATTCTTTGTGAGAAGAAAATTTGCAAGGTGTTATTGCACACCAAAAATTGTAAAGTGGGAAATTGTGAGGAAATTGTATGCAGGTTCTGAAAGCTTGGGTGTTGTAACAAAGCATAGTTTTGCTTGGCGATATCAATAAAGCGGTCCCAGCATTGAGAAGTGGACTCGAAGACGTAGTCCTTATAGGAAAGACTCCGTTATCAACCTGTGTTGGATCCTTCTATCTTCTGTCTTATTATTCTTCTATCTCCTTTCTCACATTCTCCTTAATTTCTTTCTGCTATTTCATTTCAGTTTAAATTCTTATTCTAATTACTTTATTTTAGTAATTAGTTAAGTTCTTTAAATTTTGTAAAAGTGTCCTTAATTATAATTTCAACGGTTAAAAAGCATAATCACACAATTCTGCATGGATTGGGAAAAACAGTAATTGTAATTAATTTACAAGTTTTATTGTAAACACTAATTACAAATCTCTCCATATCGACAGATGCTATGGTTTAGAATGAATAAAGAGACTGTCTTGCCCGAGGCAACAAAAAGTGGAACAACTTCTACCCATTTAGTGAAGTAACCAGTAGCAGTGATAATAAACTTGTGTCCACCTGATGAGTTGGGATGAATCTGCCCAACAAGATCAAAGGCCCAGCGTTGAAATGACCAATGAGATATAGAAGGAATGAGCTCCCTGCTTGGAGAATGTATCAGGTTACCATGCTTTTGACACTTTTCACATGACTTTGCAAAAGCTACTGCATCAATCTGCATCGTAGGCTAATAGTACCCCGCCCTAGAAGCAACCTTCGGGCCATTGGAATGTCCCCCATGAATGCCCTCGTGGATGTCAACTAACGCTTTGTCAGATTCTTCCTTTTCTGAGCATCTAAGAAGTGTTCCATCTAGACCCCTCTTATACAAATCACCAGAGATAAGGGAATGGCGAGAGGCGTTTTGAGTAAGGTTTCTGCGTTTAGATCGGTTAAAGGTTTCAGGTATAATGCCATCATGAAGATATGAGTAAATGGCACCATAACGGGATGACTCACAACTAACAAGGGTACAAATGACATGACTATCTTGGGAGTCATAGATAGGGTGATGTAGCTCTTCCACCAGGAATTCAAATCTAGATTCATGCTACCCTAACCGAGGGAGTGAAGAAAGTGTAGCCATAGCATCAGCTGCTTTGTTTTTTGCTCCAGGGATTTGCTGAAATGTGACAAATGTGAAGTATCGTTTCAAGGAATCAACCATTTGCTTGTAAGGTACCAGTTGCTCATTTTTTGTTTAATATTCATCATTGACTTGGTTGATTATCAACTGTGAATCCCCATAGATGTGTAACTCTGTGATTTTCAATTCTATGGCCATCTTAAGTCCATTTGTTAAAGCTTCATATTCAACAATGTTGTTTGTACATGGGAACAATAACTTGTAAGACTTAGGAATTGTGTACCCATGAGGAGAAACAAACAACACACCAGCTCCTGAACCATTTTGCATAAAGGATCCATCAAAGAACATCGTCCATGTTCTTTTAGTCATATACATGAGGTGTTCATCTGGGAAGTCAACTTGAAGAGGTGCATTATCTTGTATTGGGAAATCATCCAATTGATCTGCTATGGCTTGTCCTTTGATTTCTTTACGCTCAATGTACTCTATGTCAAAATCTGAAAGGATCATCATCCATTCAACAAGTCTACCTATGAGGGCAACCTTACCTAGTAAATACTTGAGTGGATCTATTTTTGTGATGAGGTGTATAGTGTGTGCAAGCATGTAATGTCATAAATTTTGGGAAGCAAACACAACTGCAAGGCAAACTTTCTCAATGCTGGTGTAGTTAACCTCATATGAGACAAGAGTGCGACTAATGTAGGATATTGCTCTTTCTTTCCCATGTTCATCAAGTTGAGCTAGTAATGCCCCCAAGGAAGATTTTGTTGCTGAAATGTATATAATAAGTGGTTTCCCTGGGAAAGGAGGCATTAAATGGGAGGATTTTCCAAGTATTTCTTGATTTGATCTATGGTCTTTTGACAATCCTCATTCCAAACACATTTGACTCCTTTATGTAAGTTCTTGTTGAAAGGTTGAGCTTTATCTGCCAACTGTGAAATGAATCTCCTTATGGATTGAAGACGTCCTTGAAGACTCCTCATTTGACTAACGTTTTTGGGAGGTGGCATATCTATGATTGCTTGGACTTTTTCAGGGTCTAGCTATATTCCTCTTGCTGAAATGATGAATACTAGTATTTTTCCAGAGGTGACTCCAAATGCACACTTTTTAGGATTTAACCTTAGTTGAAATTGTTCCATGCGATCTAGAATGACTTCTAAATCATCTAAGTGTGTGTCTCTTTTCTTAGACGTGGCCAAGGTGTCATCCACATAATCTTCCATGTTTTTATGCATCATGTCATGAAAAATGGTTGTCATAGCTTGTTGATAGGTGGCTCCTACATTTTTTAATCCAAAAGGCATAACATTCCCACAATAGGTACCCCATGGACAAGTGAATGCAGTCTTTTCTTGATCTTCATGAGCTATCTTAATCTGATTATATCCAGAAAAACCATCCATCAAGGAATAAATCTCATAACCCACAGTCATATCCACTATCATGTCTATATTGGGAAGTGGAAAGTCATCCTTTGGGCATGCTCTATTGACATGTCTAAAATTTGTGCAAACTCGAATGGATTTGTCATGTTTGGAAACTGGTACTATGTTTGATATCCATTCAGCATAGACAATAGCTCTTATGAATCCTGCACCAAGGAGTTTCTCTAATTCTGCTTTGACTAGGAGAGCTATGCGAGGATGCATCTTTCTTACTTTTTGTTTAACTAGTTTGACACCCGGAGCTATGGACAAGTGATGCATGATAAGATTAATGTCCAACCATGGCATATCTAAATAAGTCCATGCAAAGTTGATCTTCTTTTTCTGTAAGAACTTAGTGTAAGCTTCTTCTTCTTGTGGTGATAAGGACTTAGCCAAGTATACTATCTGTGGAGCCTCATTTGCACCCAAATTGACTGCTTGTGTTGGTTCAATAAGCACTGAAGATCTATCTTGAAAGTAGCTAGGGAGACGATCAAGTACCTCATCCTTAGGCGCCTTAGAGAGGTTTTCGCCCTTGGATACATCATTCCTTTTTACTTTTTTTTTTGGTTCTGACACCGCCACATAGTGGTTTTTGCCATCAGAACTCCTATTCTTTTGATTTTCTTTTCTTTTTATTTTGTGACTAAGGTACTTGATGTCTGGCTCTGTAATGCTGGTAGTTGGTTCACTAGAGGAAGAGACTACGGGGTCAATGGAATTCAAGTAACAGGCTATCTCATAATCATTTTGAAACGTTAAGAGCTCAGGTTCTTGATAGCGTTGGGACCAATCAATGAGGTTAGGATGAACAAGAGGTAAGTCAATGACTGGTTCAAGGTTTTATATGTGAATGATATCATCTCTGGTGACCAAAGAGTCGGAGTCCATCAAGTATCCTTCTAAGCTACCCAAATCGGGATTCATCCTAACAAGTGAAGAATCATTTACTAAGGCAACATGTGGGTTCAAATCCTCTAATCCTACATGTGAATCGTCGGCTACCTCGGGTTGAGAACTATAAGTATGGATGACATCAATATCCATGTCAATTGTGGAAAGCTCTGAGAAGGAGTCCCATTCATACTCATATGAACTTATTTTTGAACTTCGACTAGGATGTTTACACCATGAAGGTTTAGGACGTCTTGATGTGGAAGTTCTAATGTCGTCAAGGGTAACACCTTCTCTTTCCATCAAACGAACAAGATTCTTTCCTTGACATTCTCTGATAGGATCTCCTACATCTGATTCATCTTGTTCTAAGGTTGCAACTGTCTCATGAGTGACTAGACTATCTGAATTTCCCCAAAGGAGATTAGTGGAAGAGACCCAATCTTCACACATATCTTGCTAATTTGTCAAATTAGGTATATATTCTGGTTCATCTTCACTATCCAACTCATCAAGGATAGGAGTAGTGTTCTTGTTGCGATTCACAAATCCTAGGCCAATTGTCTTCTTAGACTTGCGTCGAAAAAGATCATGATCAAGGGGTTCGGCTCTAGCATCCAATCTGTGACTAAGAGGACCATGTCCAGGATAGCCCATCTTTTTGGCAAAAGTATACCCTCTTCCATAAGCCTTAGGAGAGGGAGATAAGTTCTCATTGTGCCTATATTTATCTTCTATATAAATCCAGTCTCTACACTTTCCATAAATGTTGACACACTTCTATAAATGTTGACACACTTCTATGAGTCATTATATCCAAGATTGCTCAAGAATGAGGTCTCAAATGGCGACTCGTAGCTCTTTATTCATGGAGTGCAAGGGTTTATAATGGAGGCCCTCAGTTTAGACCTAGTTTGTGCCTATGCAAGTACACCATAAAATGAGAGATTCAAAGAGGAAAGCAAGAATGCTAGTCTCCTTGATCATCAAATATGCATGCAAATGAAAATGGAAGCTATTTTATATGATAACAATGCATGAAAGAAAACTAAGCTATGAAAGGAAATACGCATGCAAGATTATTCTATGAAATGAAATATGAATATAATCTAATATGCAAGTGCAAGAGTAATCTAAATGGATTGCCATGGATGCATGAGAGAAGAAGACAAGAAAAGAGAAGTTGCAATGTTCAAGCTCAAGTGCTCAAGCTCTCCTCCAAAATCGTTCTCCAAAACTTGCAACATAACAATAACATAAAATCTGGATCCAAAATGAGAAGGAGAGGGCTCCTTATAAAGGAAAGTGTGGAGAGGAATGCATCCTCAAGAGCAATGTGGGATAAATCCCTAAAAAGACAAGTATAAGGAAAAATCCCACCACTTCGAAATATGTGCATTCAAAGTGTTGAGAAAAAATGAATTTTTATTTATTTTTATTTGATTTATTTCCTTTTTTCATCACTTATTTTTATTTATTTTTATTTGATTAAGGAAATTGATTTGAATTGAAAATATTGCATGGCATTGATTCAGGAAATTGATAAATTGGTTTCATCATTTGATAAATTGAAGAATGGGGACCCGTAGTCTAGGCGACCATTTTAGGGTGCATATAGGTATAATCCACTGCTGAAACAAGTTTTCAGGAGTATAAATTTTGACATTGTTGTCAAAGAGGGAGAGAATGAATTGATGAAATTTATCCATAAGAGAGATATTGAGGAAACAGGGAGAGAATGAATTGCTACTATTTACTCATGAAGGAGAATTAGAATGTATGATACAATATCAGAAGATCTATCCAAGAGGGAGAACATTGAACAATTTGAAGATCAGAAATAGAACTATCAACTCAGAGGGAGTAATGACAAAGATTGACAATATTGAGAGTTGTCATCATCAATTGCTATAGTACTACTATAGTGTTGTCATCAATGCCAAAGAGGGAGATTGTTGATCAACTGATGGAGATGATGAAGACCGAGTGATAATGAGTATACATGTTTGTAGAAATGGTTAGATCAGTTATGATTTTTTCATTGATGTCAAGCAATTGATTTACTGATTTTTATTGATTTACCATATCATAACAAGGATAAGTTAAATGGGTGACAAATACAGATCAGACAATGATTAAGTAATGTTGATATATTTGTTTGCTACTATATATTTGATGTTATCAAATTGGCACACTTGATTGATTAAGTCAGAAATTACAAAGAGGTAAGTTATGATTGAAAAGAGTTACTCTACCGAGCTCGACAGAGTCAATCGGTATAGAGTTGTGTTAGTCATTTTTCGGTTATCAAGCACCGAGCATGGAGCAGTGAATGAAGTTAGATATCGATTTGCAAAGAAAATTATTGAGTACAGGATATTGATTGTAAATGATGATAAGATCGAATTTAATACAAAGCTATGATGATCTCGACGAGGATAAGAATTAAAGGAAGTTTGTTAGAAGATCTACGAGCGAGAAAATTCAATGAGAAGATCTAAGGAGAAGATCAAGCGGTTAAACCTGATTATGAGAGTTCCAAGAAAAGATCAAGTTACGAGGTAAAATTTAAGTGGTTTACTGAGTTGAGATTTATGAAGACGATGATTGAATGATTGAGTGCAAATGATGGAAAACCTAAGCAAGGAGATTAAGAGGCAAATGTTTGTCTATATAAATGATGAGAAATAAACAAAGATTATGATGTTGGCGAATTAAATTAAGAAGCAGAAGAAGTTGAAGAACAGAGTTACCGAGCAGAACAGAGAAGCAAAAAGAACATAATATATAGTCTGAAACATAGACAAATGGAGTATGAGATGCCAGTATTTATGTGAGCATAAAGGATCTGACACAAGCAAAAGATAGTTGCTATATTTATAGATCAAAATTTTACTATTGCTTATTAGCATTTGTAGTAGAGAAAATCTCTTAACCGAGTGGATTTAACAGTCCTATTTGTAAATCTTATACGTAGGTGACATTCTAAAAGAGTGTTAGAAGTCCTCTAGCAAGGCAACTCCTAGCAGGGTGAAGATCTTAACCGATTTGAGGTAAATCCCTTAACAGGGTCACATTTAGCAAATGTGTTTGTAATTTTAACATAATAAGTTCTTAACCGAGCATACTTCAGAAAGGTACATTTTATTGTGGGTCACAATTCCCACATAGGTTTTTCCCATATTGGGTTTCCTCATTAAATCTGGCGTCAACCGAGTTAAATCTGTGTTTACTGAGTTGAATGATTGATTTGCATATTATGACATGTATGGTTGTTTAAGTTATTAAGTTTTGGTGAATACGAAACCTCAAAACCTCAAAATTTCAAAACCTTGAAACCTCAAAACATTGAAACCTTGAAACTTCAAAACCTCGAAACCCTATAACCTCAAAACCCCAAAACCTTGAAACCTCAAAACCTCAAAAATTACAATATTTTATTAATCATAAATGAGTAATTACAAACAGAGAGGTAGTCTCCTTACATAGAGAATAATTAAGGCTGAAAAAGAAATTTTCTAAAATTCTAACAAGAAAGTTTCTATGTTATCTAAAAACTAATGTTCCTATGCGCTATTCAGATCATTGTACGCGCTATTTCTTTAAGAACAACAAAAATCTAAAAGTTTAAATCTTAAAAATACAAAAAATGTTGTAATTCATCAAATTGATCAATGAAGAAGGATTCATATACTCGCCGAAGGTTCGTAATTTTCTGGATGCTGGAATCTATGTCGTCGCTCAAACCTATACTCTTGAATCAGGATCACCATCGCAATCAGGTCATCAATCAAATCATAGCTCAAGAGGGTAAAAAGTGAAAGTGAATAGTGAAAAAGACATTTTTACCCCCATATATACCTTTTTGACATAAAGGGAGGGTATTTTAACCTTTATGTTATCGCAAGGGTTGAAAATTCATTAATTGGGGCATTTTCAGACATCATATTATCAGAAATCAAATCATAATTGAGATCTATCATGCAATTTTTTATCATAATTTGGAGGTTAATTTTGCTTTCATTTTTGAGGGGGCAAGATATCATCACGACAAGAAATCAACGAATCAAATCCAGGGCATTAAATTTTTCAAAATTATCATCAGTGGGGCATCTCAATCAGGTTGTTTTTCACACCAGGACATCATATTAGGTTCTTCATCAAATCAGTGGCATCAACGAATCAGTCATCAATATCCGATCAAACATCAGTTAATCAAGCATCGAACATTCTTTGAACCAATGCGCTTCACACATTGATTCAAAGAGGGGCATTTATAGACACCTAATTTTGGTCAAGGAAAATCAAGCAAAGAACAAAGTGAGAAATCAAGCAAAAATCATGAATTAATTGAATAATCAAAGCCTTTGGATTAATTAAATAAAAAAGATTAATTAATTATACAATTGATATTAATCAATTAATTGTATAGTTAAATCGGATTAAATGTAACCCATTCAAGGGTCCACGTGGCTAGTATAAATCAATTAATTAATTCTCATTTATTCTCAACTACCACATGGGACAAAAACAAATCAAGCAATAAGAATGAAGGAATGAGCTCACATGGATCATTCAAGAGGCTTTTCTATCTCAACCATCCAATTTGCCTTTGTTATCTTGACCATCCATTTTGTCCCAATATTTGAAACCATTAACCTAACTCACCTCTAATCATGGTTAACCTAACTCTACCCCCTACCCTTGAGAAATTCTTTAAATAACATGCATTTTAAGAGCAAATTATCACTTTACATTCATCATTTAGAGCATCCTTACTATATGTAATTAATCTCATAAGCATAGAGTTTCATTGTTGAATTTGCATAATAATGGTCATAATTGAAGCAATTTAGTATAATTGAGCTAAAATAGGGCATAATCACATCATTTAGATCCTCATTTTTATCATTCTAGGACTGTCACTAATGGATGCTAAGTTGAAAGCATTTGATTAGCATTTCTAGATAGACACCCATGGAATGCTTATTGCTTTGATTATTTGATTCAATAGCTTAAATGTTAGAATTTTCATTGAATTGAACTAGTTAGCAAACTAGTTTCAGGAAGGTATATTTTTCATATACACACATGATAACACTGATTTCAAATGATTACAACTCAAAAAAGATGCACTTTCAAAGCAAAAATGTTCCCTAAAATTTAGGAATGAAGTGGAGTTTAACTCTTGTTTGCTTTTGGACGCCCAAATCAATTCTTCTTCGAATAATGAATGCGTGTAATTACATGAAAAAGCTTCCCTTCCATTGGTCGACCATGGCCAACAGTCGAAATACCAAAAAGTGCCACATGCCAAAGATTCAACCTCTAAAATTTTAGCATTTTGAAGAAAAACAAGATTTCTCAAACTTTCTTCCCTTTTCCTTTTCTCTTATTGGGATGTAAATGAATGAAATAATGAAAGAAATTGAATGAATCTGATTGACAAAAAGCATGTCAATGTTGTAGAAACTCATCTAGAAAATCTTGGAAAATTTTATTAATGGTGCATTCACTTTGTCAAAATCAGGAAACTTCACAAACTCAAAGTGAGTTTGTTGATTTTTCTAGAAAATATTTAGTTTTTGTCCCTCATACTACCCTTATCTACTTACTTCCATCCGACATCTTTCTTCTAGTTTATGCTTGATATCGACTACATCCCTGTAATAGCTCTCAGCCCCTTGCTAGGAGAGAGTAACATATTGGCTTGTTAGGATAATGCGAAACATAACCTATACAAAATTAGACCTTGCATCCAAGACAACATTCCCTCACTTGTTCTTTAATCTTCTCTCCTTAGGGTCATAATATTCTTTAGTTGTCATAACAAGGTTCAGAGATGGGATGGATATTGGGTGCCCTCTTGCATGTACTAGTCTTGAAAGGATCATGGATGAAGCATATAGAGTTCTTCCAGTAGGATTGGCAATGCTCCTAAGGATTTTGTTGAAATATGTGTTTAATTTTTGTATCTGGAATCTCACTATGGAGATTACCTAACTTGGAGGGTGGGTCATAGACGCAGAATTTGTACTTCATGGGTAGCACATCAAACATTATTATTACTCCTGCATCCACAAGACCTTCATTAGTATGTTTTATTGAAAACTAACTACCTATGAAAGCAAACTAACAACTAAGTGCAGAAGAAACAAATTAAGCTAACTTTAAAACTAAAGGACCAAATAGTGGAAACAAAACCTAAAAACTAAAAGAACTGACCCAAAGATGAAGGAAAAACTCATTGGGGATCATCCTTTAGGGTCATGGGGTTTTGGGACCCAATTCTCCATTCGGGGTTTTTGGGGTCTGAAAACATTGACTCCCCGATTTGGACAGTGCTTGAGTAAAGGGAAGAAGAAAATGAGTTTTCGGGGTTGCGGGACCCCGATTCCCCTTTCAAGGTACCAAGACTCTAATACCTGATCGGTATCTCAAAAAGGCGTAAGACATGTATTGGGGGTTTATCTTTGAAAGTTATTTTAAGGGTTTCAGGGTTCAAAAACCTCGAAACCCCAAAACCTCGAAACCTCAAAACCTAACCCCGAAACCTTGAAACCCTGAAACCTCGAAATGTCAAAACTTTGAAACCCCGAAACCCTGAAACCTCGAAACCACGAAACCTCAAACCCTCAAAACTTTGAAACCTCAAAACCTCGAACCTCAAAACTTTGAAACTTTGAAACCTCAAAACCTCGAAACCTCGAAACATCAAAACCTAAAAACTTTGAAACCTTGAAAGCCCATAACCTCGAAACCCCGAAACTTTGAAACCTCGAAACCTTAAAAATTTGAATCCTGGAAACTTTAAAACTTTGAAAACTTGACACTTTGAAACCTCGAAACTTTGATGTTACAATACTTCATTAATCATAAATGAGTAATTACAAATGGAGATGTAGCCTCCTTAAATAGAGAATAACTAAGACCGAAATAGAAATTTTCTAAAAGGCTAACAAGAAAGTTTCTATGTTATCTAAAAACTAACATTCTTATGCGTTATTCAAATCATTTTACGCACTATTTCTTTAAAAACAAAAAAATCCTAAAAGTTTAATGCCTAAAATTTCAAAAAAATGTTGTAATTCATCAAATTGGTCAATGAAGAAGGATTCAGATACTCGCCGAAGATTTGTAATCTGTTGGATGCTAGAATTTGTGCCATCGCTCGAACCTATGCTCTCGAATTAGGATCACCATCGCAATTTGGTCACTCAATCAAATCAAAGCTCAAGAGGGTAAAAAGTCAAAGTGAATAGTGAAAATGACATTTTTACCCCTATATATACCTTTTAGACCTAAAGGGAGGGTATTTTAACCTTTATGTTATCAAAAGGGTTGAAAATTCATTAACTGGGCATTTTTAGACATCACATTATTGAAAATCAAATCATAATTGAGATCTATTATGCAAATTTTTATCAAAATTTTGAGGTCAATTTTGCTTTCATTTCCGAGGGGGAAAGATATCATCAGGACATGAAATCAACGAATAAACTCTTGGGCATTAAATTTTTTAAGAATATCTTCAGTGGGGCATCTTAATCAGTTTTTTTTCACATCAGGACATCATATCAGGTTCTTCATCAAATCAATGGCATCAACGAATCATTCATCAAGATTTGATCAAACATCAGTTAATCAAGCATCGAACATTCTTTGAACCAACTCGCTTCGCACCTTGATTCAAAGAGGGGCATTTATAGACACCTAATTTTTGTCAAGGAAAGTCAAGAAAAGAACAAAGTGAGAAATCAAGCAAAAATCATGAATTAATTGAATAATCAAATCCTTTGGAATAATTAAATAAAAAAGATCAATTAATTATATAATTGATTTTAATCATATAATTGTATAGTTAAATAAGATTAAATCCAACCCATTCAAGGGTGCACATGGCTAGCATAAATCAATTAAATCAAT
>MU227412.1:439698-457849 GCA_018584345.1 Thuja plicata
ATAATGATAAGTTAATCTACCGAGTAACAGCAGTATATATTAAAGACATCTAAGGGACTTGTGGATTTATTTTTGTAGTAACTGATTCACCCCTCCCCTCTTAGTTACTCCATCTATATTTCCAACAACATTCATCATTTAGAGCATCCTTACTATAGGCAATTCATCTCATAAGCATAGAGTTTCATTGTTGAATTTGCATAATAGTGGTAATAATTGAAGCAATTTAGTACAATTGAGCTAACATAGGGCATAATCACATCATTTAGATCCTCATTTTATCATTCTAGGATTGTCACTAATGGATGCTAAGCTGAGAGCATTTGATCAGCATTTCGAGATAGAGAACCATGAAATGATTATTGTTTTGATTATTTGATTCAATAGCTTAAATGTTAGAATTCTCAATGAATTGAACTTATAGTTAGAAAACTAATTTCATGAAGGTATGTTTTTCATATACACACATGATAACATTGATTTCCAATAATTACAACTCAAAAAAGATGCACTTTCAAAGCAAAAACGTTCCCTAAAATTTAGGAATGAAGTAGAGTTTAACTCTTGTTTGCTTTTGGATGCCCAAATCAATTCTTCTTCGAATAATGAATGCATGTAATTACATGAAAAAACTTACCCTTCCATTGGTCGACCATGGCCAACCTTGGAAACACCAAAAAGTGTCACATGCCAAAGATCCAACCTCTAAAATTTTAGCATTTTGAAGAAAAACACGATTTCTCAAATTTTCTTCCCTTTTCCTTTTCTCTTATTGGGATGTAAATGAATGAAATAATGATATAAATTTAATGAATCTAAATGAAAAAGGAATTTCAATGTTGCATAAACTCATCTAGAGAATCTTGGAAAAAATTATTAATGGTGGCATTCACTTTGTCAAAATCAGGCAACTTCACAAACTCAAGGTGAGTTTATTGATTCTTCTGGAAAATATTTAGTTTTTATCCCTCATACTACCCTTATTTGCTTACTTCCATCCAACATCTTTCTTCTAGTTTATGCTCGATATCAAATTCATCCCTATAATAGCTCTCTGCCTCTTTCTAGGAGAGAGTAACATATTGACTTGTTAGGAGAATGTGAAACATAACCTCTACACCATTAGACCTTTCATCCAAGACAACATCCCCTCGCTTGTTCTTTACTCTTATCTTCTTGTGGTCATAATATTTTTCAGTTGTCATAACAAGGTTCAGAGACATGATAGATACTAGGTGCCCTACTACATGTACTAGTCCTGAAAGGATCATGGATGAAGCATATGGAGTTCTTCCAGTAGGATTGGCAATGCTCCTAAGGAATTTGTTGAAATCTATGTGTCCAATTTTTGTATCTGTAATCTCACTATGGAGATTACCTAACTTGGAGGGTGGGCCGTAGCTGTAGAATTTGTACTTCATGGGTAGCACAATGAACATTCTTAGTACTCTTGCATCCACAAGACCTTCATTAGTATGTTTTATTGAAAACTTGAAAATTAACTACCTATGAAAGCAAACTAACAAATAAGTGTAGAAAGAAACAAATTAAGCTAACTTTAAAACTAAAAGACCAAATAGTGGAAACAAAACCTAAAAAATAAAAGAAACTGATATCCAAAGACGAAGGAAAACCTCATTAGGGATCATCCTTTGGGGTCATGGGGTTTTGGGCCCCGATTCCCCTTTTGGGGTTTTTGTGGTCTGAAAACACAGACTCCCCGATTCGCACAGTACGAGAGTAAAAGGAAGAAGAAAATGAGCTTTTGGGGTTGTGGGACCCCGATTCCCCTTTCAAGGTACCAAGACTATAATACCTGACCGGTATCTCGAAAAGGTGTAAGACATTGTATTGGGGGTTTATCTTCAAAAAGTAGTTTTAAGGGTTCCGGGGTTCGAAAACCTTGAAACACCAAAATCTCAAAACCTCGAAACCCTGAAACCTCAAAACCAAGAAACGTCAAAACCTCAAAACTTTGAAACCTCCAAACCTCGAACCTCAAAACTTTGAAACCTTGAAACCTTGAAACCTCCAAACATCGAAACCTCAAAACTTCAAAACCTTGAAACTTCAAAACCTCGAAACCCTGAAACTTTGAAACCTTGAAACCTTGAAACCATGAAACCTCAAAACCTTGAAACCTCAAAACCTTGAAACCTCAAAAATTTGAATCCTAGAAACTTCAAAACCTCAAAAGCTCGACACTTCGAAACCTCGAAACTTCGATGTTATGATATTTCATGAATCATAAATGAGTCATTACAAATAGAGAGGTAGTCTCCTTAAATAGAGAATAACTAAGACTGAAATATAAATTTTCTAAAAGGCTAACAAAAAAGTTTCTACGTTATCTAAAAACTAACATTCCTATGCGCTATTCAAATCATTCTATGCGCTATTTCTTTAAAAATAACAAAAACCTAAAAGTTTAACGCCTAAAATTTCAAAAAATATTATAATTCATTAAATTGATCAACGAAGAAGGATTCAGATACTCGCCGGAGGTTCGTAATCTGTTGGATGCTAGAATCTGTGCCCTCGCTTGAACCTATACTCTCAAATCAGGATCACCATCGCAACCAGGTCACTCAATCAAATCAGAGCTCAAGAAGGTAAAAAGTGAAAGTGAATAGTGAAAATGACATTTTTACCCCTATATATACCTTTTTGACCTAAAGGGAGGGTATTTTAACCTTTATGTTATCGAAAGGGTTGAAAATTCATTAACTAGGGTATTTTCAGACAACACATTATCAAAAATCTCATAATTGAGATCTATCTTGCAAATTGTTATAAAAAATTTGAGGTAAATTTTTCTTTCATTTTCGAGGGGGCAAGATATCACCAGGATATGAAATCAGCGAATCAACTCTGGGGCATTAAATTTTTTGAAATTGTCATCAGTGGTGCATCTCAATCAGGTTGTTTTCACACCATGACATCATATCATGTGCTTCATCAAATCAGTGGCATCAATGAATCAGTCATGAAGATCCGATCAAACATCAGGGGCATTTGTAGACACCTAATTTTAGTCAAGGAAAATCAAGCAAAGAACAAAGTGAGAAATCAAGCAAAAATCATGAATTAATTGAATAATCAAAGCCTTTGGATTAATTAAATAAAAAAGATCAATTAATTATACAATTAATTTTAATCAATTAATTGTATAGTTAAATCAGATTAAATCCAACCCATTTAAGGGTGCACATGGCTAGCATAAATCAATTAAATCAATTAATTAATTCTCATTTATTCTCAACCACCACATGGGACAAAAATAAATCAACCTATAAGAATGAAGGAATGAGCTCACATGGATCACTCAAGAGGCTTTGCTATCTCAACCATTCAATTTGCCTTTGTTATCTTGACCATCCATTTTGTCCCAATATTTGAAACCATTAACCTAACTCAGCTCTAATCATGGTTAACCTAACTCTACCCCCTACCCTTGGGAAATCCTTTTAATAACATGCATTTTAAGAGAAAATTATCACTTTACATTCATCATTTAGAGCATCCTTACTATAGGCAATTCATCTCATAAGCATAGAGTTTCATTGTTGAATTTGCATAATAGTGGTCATAATTGAAGCAATTTAGTATAATTGAGCTAAAATAGGGCATAATCACATAATTTAGACTCTCATTTTATCTTTCTAGGACTGTCACAAATGGATGCTAAGCTGAGAGCATTTAATTAGTATTTCTAGATAGAGAACCATGGAATGCTTATTGCTTTGATTATTTGATTCAATAGCTTAAATGTTGGAATTCTCATTGAATTGAACTAGTTAGCAACTAATTTCATGAAGGTATGTCTTTCATATACACACATGCTAACATTGATTTCCAATGATTATTACTCAAAAAAGATGCACTTTCAAAGCAAAAACATTCCCTGAAATTTAGGAATGAAATGGAGCTTAACTCTTGTTTTCTTTTGGACGCCCAAATCAATTTTTCTTCGCAAAATGACTGCATGTAATTACATGAAAAAACTTACCCTTCCATTGGTCGACCATGGCCAACCTTGGAAACACCAAAAAGTGCCACATGCCAAAGATTCAACCTCTAAAATTTTAGCATTTTGAAGAAAAACAAGATTTCTCAAATTTTCTCCCCTTTTCCTTTTATCTGATTGGGATGTAAATGAATGAAATAATGAAAGAAATTGAATGAATCTAAATGAAAAAAGCATGTCAATGTTGCAGAAATTCATTTAGAAAATCTTGGAAAAAATTATTAATGGTGACATTTACTTTGTCAAAATTAGGCAACTTCACAAACTCAAGGTGAGTTTGTTGTTTCTCCTAAAAAATATTTAGTTTTTGTCCCTCATACTACCCTTAGCTACTTACTTCCATCCAACATATTTCTTCTAGTTTATGCTTGATATCAACTTCATCCCTATAATAGCTCTCTGCCCCTTGCTAGGAGAGAGTAACATATTGACTTGTTAGGAGAATGTGGAACATAACCTCTACAACATTAGACCTTGCATCCAAGACAACATCCCCTCGTTTGTTCTTTACTATTCTCTCCTTGGGGTCACAATATTCCGTAGTTGTCATAATAAGGTTTAGAGACATGATGGATACTGGGTGCCCAACTGCATGTACTAGTCCTGAAAGGATCATGGATGAAGCATCTGGAGTTCTTCCAGTAGGATTGGAAATGCTCCTAAGGAATTTGTTGAAATCTATGTGTCCAATTTTTGTATCTGTAATCTCACTATGGAGATTACCTAACTTGGAGGTTGGGTCGTAGCCGCAAAATTTGTACTTCATGGGTAGCACAACAAACATTCTTATTACTCCTACATCCACAAGAATTTCATTAGTATATTTTATTGAAAACTTGAAAACTAACTACCTATGAAAGCAAACTAATAACTAAGTGTAGAAAGAAACAAATTAAGCTAACTTTAAAACTAAAAGACCAAATAGTGGAAACAAAACCTAAAAACTTAAATAAACTGACCCAAAGATGAAGGAATACCTCATTGGGGATCATCCTTTGAAGTCATGGGGTTTTGGGCCCCAGTTCCCCTTTCAGGATTTTTGGGGTTTGAAAACATCGACTCCCCGATTTGGATAGTGCGAGAGTAAGAGGAAGAAGAAAATGAGCTTTTGGGGTTGCGGGACCCCAATTCCCCTCTCAAGGTGCCAAGACTCTAATACCTGTTTGGTATCTCAAAAAGGCGTAGGACATTATATTGGGGGTTTATCTTCGAAAGTTATTTTAAGGGTTTTGGGGTTTGAAAACCTTGAAACCCCAAAACCTCAAAACCTTGAAACCTCGAAACCTCAAAACCTGGAAACCTGGAAACCCTGAAACCTAGAAACCTCAAAACTTTGAAACCTCGAAACCATGAAACCTCAAACCTCAAAACTTTGAAACCTTGAAACCTCGAAATATTGAAACCTCAAAACTTCAAAACCTCGAAACCCTATAACCTTGAAACCCCGAAACGTCGAAACCTTGAAACTTTGAAACCTCAAAAATTTGAATCCTAGAAACTTCAAAACCTCGAAAACTCGACACTTCGAAACCTCAAAACTTTGATGTTACAATATTTCATTAATCATAAATGAGTAATTACAAATGGAGAGGTAGTCTCCTTAAATAGAGAATACCTAACATTGAAATTGAAATTTTCTAAAAGGCTAACAAGAAAGTTTCTACGTTATCTAAAAACTAAGTAATAACCATAACATTCGAAACCTCAAAACCCTGAAACCTTTAAACCTCGAAACTTCAAAACCTCTAAACCTCAAAACGTTGAAACCTCGAAACCTCGAAACCCCGAAACTTCAAAACCTTGAAACCTCGACTTGACCTAAACACTAAGACACCAAACTAAGAAAGAAAACCACCAAAAAATACAAATGAGAGAATGGGGGGTGTGTGATGAAAATGTGTCACACTTCTATGAATCATTCCATCCAAGGTTGCTCAAGAATGAGGCCTCAAATATCGATCCATAGCTCTCTAGTCACGGAGTGCAAAGGTTTGAAATGGAGGCCCTCAGATTGACCTAGTTAGTGCCCATGCAAGTACACCATGAAACGAGAGATTCAATGCATGAAAAATGAGATCTATGCTATATGATTGTAATGCATGATTAATCTATGAAAGGAAATACAAATGCAAGTCTAATCTATAGAAATAAACATGAATCTAATCTACATGAATAGCCATAGATGCAAGAAGAAGAGGACAAGAAGAGATAAGTTGCAATATCCAAGCTTGAATGCTCAAATCCTCCTCCAAAATTGCTCTCCAAACCTGCAACAAACAATACTATGAAAAAATTTGATGTGAATGAGAAGGAGGGGTTTCCTTTTAAAGAGCAATGGACGGTAGAGATTAAGAGGCAAAAATAAAAGGCTAAGATTAAGAGGCAAAAATCCCACCACTTAGGAAGATGTGAAGAAAATGGATTTTTATTTAATTTATTACCTTTTTCATCAAATAAAGTGCTTTAAGTGGGGATTTTTATTTATTTAATTAAAAGAGGGGTTTTCTTTATAATTAAATAAATTATAAGAATTTTATTTAATTAAATGGGAGGAATTTAATTTAATTAAATAAGATAAATTTTATTTAATTAAAAGGGAGATTAAATCTTTTAATTAAATAAAAATGATCGAACCTTAGGAAATATTGAAATAATTGAATTAATTACAATTTGATCAAGGAAATTGATTTGAATTGAAAATGTTGCAAACCATTGATTTAGAAATTTGATAAATTGATAAAATGATAAATGAGGCCCATAGTCTAGGCGACCATTTTAGGGTGCATATAGGGGGAAAACCAAAAGACCCTGACCCCTACCACTTGATTGTTTGACTACCGGGAATGTAAAGAGCCCATAATTTGACTTACTCAACACTAGAGTGATTAGGATCAAGGAAACAAAACAAAAGCAAAAAAGAAAAAGGGGGGTTCCCATTAAGCCAATTGGCTAAAATGGGGTGCGAGTTGTGGACGCACAATAGTCACGTATCTCCTGATATATTTTTGTCTTATTTTTTATTATAAATTTGAATCTTCATACAATTGACATGGTAGATTATTTTTGCCTATTAATTTATGTGTTGATCAATTTGGTGATGCTTTCCTTTGATTTTAATCTTTATTTGAGGAGATATGGTGGCCTTACAAGTTGTTTTCAATGGGTGCGGGTGGATATAAAGTTGATTAATTGGTAGATGTGTAGTGAGGTGATTAGTAGTTGTGCAGTTGACCTGGATAAATGGGATAGAGGGTGCCGATATGTGCTAATGTAGTTATGGTGTAGTGAGCAATTGTGGTATTAGGTGTTGCATCTCCTATGTGTTTGATGGGACATATGTGATTGAGTGGACTTTAACATGACACTCTTATTTTGGTGTTTGTATTTATTATGAAGGTGGCATAAGACATTTTAGTATTTTGTTATTGTGTTAAAATGAACTAATGGTTACGCATATTTCGATGATACGACTTAGTAATGAACACTGTATATTGTATCAATGATTTGACATTGCATATTGTGTTAGTGGTCTGACCCAATCATTTGTTCGCCAATTATATTTTATATAAGCACACACATAAATAAAATATTTACCAAACGATTTGCTAAACATATCTGATTTATGATTAAGTGAAAAATTATAATTTTTTCAATTTACAACTGCCATGTTTATATGTGGCTCCATAACCAGCCGTCCTACATAAATTCCCTTTTCTGGTAAATTTTTTTTTTCCACCTTGGTTACTTGTACATATCCAATTGTTTTTGGTCAATATTTTCTTTTCACCTGGGTTACTTGTACATGAAATCATTTATTTCACTTATTAACAGGTTCGTTTTATTTTGCTTGAACTATACAGCCGCGCAATTGAATGTTATTACTTGGAGGGCTTTGGCATGGGAGGGCAGGTGAAGAGAGGAGATTGCGGAAATGAGCAGAGTGGAAGAGGGAGAGGGGTGGAGAGACGATGATAATGCGGTCACTCTAGCACTGACGTTGAAAGATGTTTTTGGGGACTCTGACTCTGAAGATGAGTCGCGGTTGCCTCCCTTGCCACCAATTCAGCGCAGTCCACACCCGATGACAGAAGAACAACACGCACAGAATGTGTGGGAACACGTTAAGGAGATAAACGGGCTGTGGCTGTGCAGAAATTTCCTTTCTCCTCAACAACAGGACGATATTCTTCATTGTATTCAACAGGGTAAGGTTATCGCTAATTTCCTTTCCAAGACTTCTCTACATGTAAAAATACCAAAAATACAGTTAACTGCATTCTTCCATCATCTTACACTTCCTAAACAAGTGATCAAAGTCGATCAATTGATATTAAAGTTGCAGGGTTTGACTTGATTTACACCAGATAACTATGTGAACTTTTCAATAACCTTTTATAAGTGACTCTCCCATGCTGGATATACCTGGATATCCAATTAGTCCTGTTGTGGCACTGTTAATAAAATCTGAACCACAAAAACCATTCTAAGAGGCCCAAAAATTGCAAAATACAATTCTGATCCAAGTTAAGGTAGTGCTTGACCCATCTGTTTTTGCTTATCCAACAACTCAATTTGGCCTTTTCCACCTTTGAGCCTTTTCATATCTTGATGTATTTTGTTGTATATATTGACGTGTTTCATGTGAAAGGACAATGGAGTAGTTTTTATAGCAAGACGAATATGTATAAGTTGTTTCTTATGTACATAAGCTAATTATGTTATAAATTAGAATCTTAGGCTACTAATTATTACAAATTAAGTGTAATCTAAATGAAATGAGAACTCCAAGATGCAGATTCGACACATTACTTATTATATACATGGAAAAATCTTTATAAAACCACATAAAACCTTATTTTATTTTAAAACATTTATAGAATTGTCTATAACATTATAGATAGATCTCGGGAATATCACTTCTTCTCACTTCTACATGGCAAGAGTAACAACTTAAATATAGAAGAAGAAGTGAGGCAATACTTGAAGGAGTATTAGTCACACTGATTCAAACCTACCATTTATAAATAATTAATAACCTACTAGTTAATTAGATTATTAATTATCAAAAGGTATATGAAGCATATAATAATCATAAGGTTATATAACCATATATAGAACAATATATATACGCTCTAAGCATATGACTCCTAGTAACACTATAGTCTAACATATTTGATGTTCCTTTTTTTTTCTGCTTATGTTGCGATGCTGTTACCTTATTTCTATATGGTTTTTCTCATTTTGCTTCTTAGACGTAGATATTTAGTGTTTTGTCTTCTAGATTGCCAATTTCATTCATATCAATTGTACAATTTCCTATCCCATCAAATGAACGAGGTCGGACTGTAGGAAGTATGGTTTTTTGGAAATGTGACACTTGAAATTATCTTCCTCTTTGGTTCAAGTGATCTTATATGACAAACAAAGAGAATTGGAGATACTTTCAAATAGTTTTTTGATGAAGCTTTTGTGTTGTAGGGTAAAGAAAATGGAATGATTAGCTGGTGTGTTTATATGTGTCATGCTTGAGGCATCCACCTTTTTGTCAAGAAGACTCGTTGGGGTATTACATTGTTAAATTGAATTTTGAAATTTCTTTTTTGAAGCAATTGATGCAAATGAACTAGACAAATGGCTCAACCAATTGGAATCATATTCACTATGGGGAGAGACTAAAAGGGTTAAACAAGAAAGTTGGGTCTTTCAATATAGGTTGTACAACATGAACAAGCAGTTTGGAGAAAATGCCTTAGAGATAATCAACCACCCCCTTGAATTTCAACCCTCTGTCAGTGTGGATCTTCTCTTGCCATTATTCATGTGATTTTTGGACACATCACATTCAATGGAGCAGCCACAACTTCTAGTATTGAATCTTGACTATGCCTCTCCAATGATGATACATCAGATAGCAGACATAGAGAGTCGACTAAGAGCACTTGAAACTAGATAATACCACTCATCTGGATTGTGAAAGCGAGTCAACTCATCCATCATGGAAAGTGCTTCACTGGGAATCTGATAGAAAGGGAGTTTCTACATTTAGTCTGAATATTTGATGCAATGGAGATGATTGCTTCCCAAGGAGGGGTGAATGGTCCATCTGGTTGAGCATTGTAATGCCCAATGACTAACTAGCTTTGTAGGCTGATGACTTTGCGATGATAGCTATAAATGACCCCATATATCTGTTTGAGAAAAAAATGAAATGAACATGAGACCAGGGGGCAAAACTTTGTCGGGCAATGTTTCACTTCAAAAACCAATTTGGAAGGTCTGAAAATTACAAAATATATATCCAACCCAAAATTCAACATGCATTCAAATTTCTTTTGTGCTTATCTGCCAACCTAGATTGTTTCTTTCTACCCTTAAACTGATGGTTTTTTGGATTGTAAAGTGGAAAGTTTCACCTTTCCCTTTGAGTCCTTTCATTTCTTAATGCATGTGGCTGTAAATTGAGATACACTATCTGAAAGGGGGGAAAAGGGTTTACAATGAAAGACATCTTTTTGCAGAGATCAGTATCATTATACAATATATATATTTTTAAAACATTTCATTGTTATTCCTCTTTTCTTACTGTATTAATCTGCCTCAACTGCAAATTTCTGAATGAACCTTGGTTGATCTGTGGTGTTTTGGGGTTTAAGTTTGTATATCATTGCTTGCAATTCTGTCATGAAACTTGTCTCACATGTCCATTGAGAATCCTGATCTGATTTGCTGAGAGGATCAAGAAAATCTGCTGCTCTTTTTCCTCCTGAGAAGTGGCAAATTTACTGGTCTGAACCCATGCTTTCAAGGCCAAAACATTAGACACCTTCTAGTAATTATTATGGATTTTGTGATCTTTGAGCCTCCCTATAACAATGTAGGTATCATTCAAGCTGGATGTTAGAAGATCTGTCTTCAAGATGAATTCCAACAAGAAGCTTGTAACTGAGATAGAGGATCCAGAGTTTCTCTTGAGAAAGAAAATTCATAGGCAAATACTAAAGCTGTTAATCCCATATGTATGCCTTCTAACACCATTAACCAGCTGATTGATGATTGTATCTTTGGATCTTTTACACCCTGGGATCCTAGGGATCAATAGAGACCTTAAGGATAATTCTTCTGTTTCTGAAAGTTCTGCACATTTGTTATGGAGAACCAAAAAGTCAAGGAAAAAATTGATTTCCTATTACTTCTCTTGGGAATGGTAGTCCTTGAGTCAGTGACCCTGCGTACCCTTAAGCCTTTGATTTCGCATGGGTTCAAGATGTCCACAGATAGCAGGGAATGTGAACCAGAGACACCCTCATTGTAGAAATTGGTGTCATTGTAGAACTGCTGAGGCAGAGGCCATAAACAGACCTATCTTAGATGCCCACCAAGTGCCTGATCAGATGCTTTTACCACATAATATTAATATACAGAGGTTCCATAATGTAGGGATAGTGGAGATATTTCAAGCAGCCACTCAGATTTATGTATATTCCAGGTATTATCAGCCTTAACAATACTATCAAGCCCTTGTGCAATCTCCTTCTAGACAAGTTCCCTTAAGACATAGGGAGAAGAGAATACTAGAATACTGTGGAAACTCTTCATATGCTCTTAATAAGGTTATGTACTTTGACGCAAGGCCTGACAACTGTGTTGGGACATTGGATTATGTAAAAAAAAGGTTGACCCTGCTAAATTGCCACCTTATCAGCCTCCTCAATACTATCAAGCCCTTGTACAACCTCCTTCTAGCCAAGTGCTTTTAAGACACAGGGAGAAGATGGTGCAGTGCACCCATGACTGTCACTAATGGACTGTCATTCTGCAAGATTTGTGTTTGTAATAAATGGATTGATCTTAGAGGATCATCCTATTTTGGTTTTGGACCTATGTGTGTGGTCAAGGATCTCTTAGGCAATCTTATGAGCCTAGAGATGCCTTAGTCCATTTGGATCACCTAGTTAGGCTTAAGTTGCTTTAAGCATGATTTTATGTTTTTAGGAGTCCTTAGTGTTAAATCTTTGGATCCATGTCATTTTGGGCAATTTATGTCAAGTTGATAGGTTTGGATTCAATCCAAAAGCCTTCGAGTGCAAAAGACAAGATTTTGACAAATGTTGCAAAAGTTGTCAAAAATGTTGCTCATGCAACTTCCAAAAGTTGCTCGAGAGTTGCAAGATGGAAGCCCAACAGTCATAGGGCGTTTTGTATCGATCTGACTTCACATTTGAAGTGTTTTTAAGTGCTTACTTCGAACCTAGATGGTTAGAAGTTCTATATTGAAGTTTTGATGCATTTAGAATGAAATATGAAGAGTTTTTTTGAGCATTTCTGAGTTGTACGGCCGTGTCTGGTGTGATCCTTGAAATCTAAGTTGATGTTTTGAAAGCACTCTGTGTTAGCATTACTTTCCGGTTGGTTTGAAGTCATTTAATTTTGGTTTGAGGTGTTTTTGATTCAGTTTTCCAAAACCAGTCCAGGAAGAGGCCTATTAGAAGCACAGTCCACTAATGGAGCCCTAACTTGCATTCTGTCCAGTGGAATTCACTAAGATCTTGGAAAATGCAAGTTAGGAGGGCCTATTTAGGGATTCTAAAAGCTCAGAGGATGACTCGAAGGGTAAAGCCCTCATGCATCAAGCCCTAGGCTGAATGTCCCAATGTATTCAGCCTAGAATGCAGACAAATGAAGTATTGTGTTGAATAGATAATCTAGTTGAGTGAACCAATGTTGGAATTGAGTTGTGGGGAGTTAGTGGAAGAGGTCTGAAGCATTGGTTTAATCCCATGTACCCAATTTCTAATACTTGCTTTAATATCCAAGCCTAATTTGGCCAATTAGGTCTGCGAACTTGGTGGGTGTTAGGTGTTGCTGGAGTGGAGTTGAGACCTAGGGCTTTGGGGTTTGACATAACTTCCAAAAGGGTATCTGGATATATCCTTAGTTTTCAAAAAGGTGAACGGTAGGAAAAGTTAAGTTCAAAAAACCACTTGGAGAGACCTACAAGGGATTCTAGGACAGTCCTAGATAGGCACTGTACGACAGTTGGAGGGCCAAACCAAAGGGTGATTCTTGGTCCTTAGAACATAAGGAAAGTGTCCCAATAGTTAGTTTGGGTTGGTGAAGTCACTGGTGAAGACTTCTAGTTTGTGACTTGAAATAGGGCTAGTGTCCCTAAAGCTCAAAAGTGCAAAATCTTGAATTGAATGCTATTCAATTGGGAGGAGTTGATAAGTGGTTCTACCACCTTGAATAGGTAGAAGACATTGTTTAAGAAAGGGTCTAGGATCCTAAGAGGGTATAGGTTGAGCTGGGTGCCTCATTGAAGAGAAAAGACCAAGACCACACTTCTTGCTGTCACCTCTGCATTAGGTGGTATCAGAGCATAAAAGAAGCTCTTGGGAAGAAGAATGGCGGAGAAAGCTGATGATACTGATGGAGAGATCCCTTTGAGGGTCACCAATATGGAGCTAGCCAAGATTGTGAGGTAGCAGGCAGCTAAGAACAAGAAAATGGAAGCAGAGATAGAGAAGTTGAAAAGTTCTCAAACAAGTAGAACTACTGGTGATGATTCAGAGTCAGACCGAAAAGAAGAAGAGGAGACTGAAACAGAGAGGACAAGGTTACCAGAAGAGCAAAGGATCTTAGAAGCCTTGGAGAGAGTGGGTAGGAGGGATAACAAACCAGACCTACCAATGTTTATGGGCAAGATGGACCCTGAGGAATGCATGGATTGGGTAGAGGCCCTAGAAAATTATTTTGAGTGTGAGGATATCCCTATATCACAAAGAACAAAGATTGCCAAGTCCAAAATGAAAGGACCTGCATTAAGTTGGTGGAACTTCCTACAAAGGGAGAGGGTAGAGAAAGAAAAAGACCCTATAACCACATGGAAAAAGATGTTGAGGGAAATCAAGAAACAATTTTTCCTTGATGACTATGAAGTAACTCTACATAAGAAGTTACAAAATTTGAAGCAGAAGGATCTTGATGTGGGATCTTACAATGATGAATTCCACAAGATCTCAATGAAGACAAAGACCCTTGAGAGTGAGAAACAAAAACTTGCTAGATACATGAATGGGCTTAAGTACAATATTCATGATGAACTAAGTTTGTTTTGTCCCCAATCTGTACACCAGTGCTATCAGATGGCTATGAAAATTGAAGAGAAGCAAAAGAGGAGATGGGAACAGAACAATAGAGGGAAGGGGAAATGGTTTCATAGGTAGAGGAAGGTTTCAAGGAAGGGGGTCATCTCCAAGACCACAGGAAGAATCTAATCACCAAGAGCTTGACAGAGAGCAGAATCACAGAGGTAATTTCAGAGGGGGTAGAAGCAATACTAGAGGAAGGTCAGGAGGTAGAAGTACCTCCATGTTCACCAGAAAGTGTTTCTCCTGCAATCAGATTGGTCACCAATCTTTTAGATGTCCAAACAAGACCAATACATCAGGAGGAGATAGGAGAGTCCAACTCACCCAAGATGAGGACTGTCAAAGTATGACTTCCTATCACACCACTACATCCAGACCTGTAGACCCTGAAAAAGGAGAGTGCATAATGTTCAATAGAACACTCTTGAAGGTGCCAACTCCTAAGGAGCCTCCACAAAGGAAGAGTCTATTCAGAACTCACTGCAAGGTACTTGGTAAGATTTGCAAAGTTATTGTTGATTCTGGTTCTACAGAGAATTTAGTTTCTAATGCAATGATAGATAAGATTGGTTTGAAGAAAATACCCCACCCAAGCCCTTATAAAGTATCTTGGCTTAATAAAGATCAACAAACTTTGGTAGATGAGCAATGTTGGGTAGAATTTCAAGTAGGGGAATACAAAGATAAAGTCTTGTGTGAAGTTGTTAATATGGATGCATGCCACCTTCTCCTAGGAAGGCCTTGGCAATATGATGTTGATACCCAACATGGGGGTAAGAAAAATGTCTATACCCTGACCAAGAATGGGATTAGTTACACTATGACACCCCTCCCTGATTCTGAGAAAGATAGAGCTTTAACAAGCAGTGTTACCTTAGTGGGAGAGAAGGAGTTTTTGAAAGTCCTCAAGGAAAGAGACACACCTTGTTTTGCCATCATAGTAAAGCCCAAAACAGAGTCTAGAAGGATACCAAAAAGTCAAGAACCTCAGAGAAGTGTTGGCCCCAAAGAAGTACAAGATTTGTTGAACAAATACAAAGGAATAGTTGCAGACAAGAGTACTGATGTTTTACCACCTCAAAGGGATATTAGCCACTGTATAGACCTCATACCTGGTTCTACCTTGCCAAATAAGGCTGCTTACAGACTGACCCCTGACCAAAATGCAGAAGTTGCAAGACAGATTCAAGAGTTGATGGAGAAAGGTTTCATTAGGAAGAGCATAAGCCCTTGTGCAGTCCCTGCAGTCCTAGCACCTAAGAAGGAGGGTACATGGAGGCTATGTATTGACTCTAGAGCCATCAATAGGATAACCATCAGATATAGGTTTCCTATGCCAAGGATAGAAGATCTCATGGACTGTCTAGGAGGAGCAAAATATTACTCAAAGATTAACTTGAAGAGTGGGTACCATCAAATTAGAATTAGAGAAGGGGACAAGTGGAAGACAACTTTCAAAACTAATGGGGGGTTGTTTGAATGGGTAGTGATGCCCTTTGGTCTCTCAAATGCCCCTAGTACCTTTATGAGGTTGATGAATGAGGTCCTTAAGCCTTTCATAAATCACTTTGTTGTTGTTTATTTAGATGATATATTGATCTTTAGCAAAGATAAAGATGAGCATTTGGTACTTCTAGATATGGTAATGAAGAGACTACATGCATAAAAGTTGAGGATAAATTTGGAAAAATGTGTGTTTATGCAAGAATTGATATTTCTTGGCTTTGTCATCTCCAAGGGTAATTTGAAAATGGATCCTTCTAAGGTTGAAGCCATATTGAATTGGCCCACTCCAAAGTCTTTCAGTGAGGTCAAAAGTTTCCATGGGCTAGCTAGATTCTATAGAAAATTTGTGAAGAATTTCAGTGGGGTATGTGCACCAATGATAGATACTATCAAAGGGGGAAGGAAATGCAAGTTTGTATGGACTGATGCTGCAGACAAGTCATTTGAATATCTGAAGACAAGAGTCTCTCAACATCCTATCTTAACACTACCTGATTTTCATAAGGTGTTCACCATTGAATGTGATGCTAGTAAGAGAGCTATTGGGGGTGTTCTTAGTCAAGAAGGGAGGCCTGTGGCATTTTTTAGTGAAAAGCTTAATGAAGCTAAGCAAAAGTACTCCACATATGATTTGGAGATGTATGCTATGATCCAATCACTGAGGAAGTGGAGGCATTACTTATTGCCAAAGGAATTTAATGTATATACGAACAATCATGCTTTGAGTTTTCTTAACAGGCAGGAGAAGCTGAACCATAGGCACCTCAAGTGGATGGAGTACTTGCAAGCATTCACCTTCACCATAAAACACAAGAAGGGGGTAGCAAATAAGGTATTTGATGCATTGAGTAGAAGGAATTTGGCTATACAAGAAGTGACCTTGGAAAGTGTAGGCATCTCTGTCCTCAAGGACATGTATCCCAATGATGAAGACTTCAAAGAAATTTATAAGGTTTGTTTGGAACTAGGAGATAGATACCACACTGAGTTTGCAAAATATATGATTCAAGAAGGATTGTTGTTTGAAGGGAGTCAATTGTGCATCCCTGATTGTTCCACGAGGGAGAATATCATAAAAGAGAAACATTGTGGATGTCTATTAGGCCACTTTGGTCTTGACAAGACACTTGAGCTAGTAAGAAGATTCTACTTCTAGCCCAAGATGCAGACTGAGGTAAGGAGATTTGTGGAGTGTTGTTTAATTTGTCAAAAAGCCAAAGGCATCAGTTCAAATGCAGGCTTGTACACACCATTACCCATCCCTAACAAACCTTGGGACTCCATCAGCATCGATTTTGTATTGGGTCTCCCAAGGACAAAGGCAGGCTATGACAGTGTTTATGTAGTTGTAGACAGGTTCTCCAAGATGGCACACTTCCTACCTTGCAAGACTACACATGATGCCTCAAGCATTGCAGGGCTATTCTTCAAGGAGATTGTAAGACTCCATGGTTTACCACTCACCATTGTTTCAGACAGAGACGCCAAGTTTTTGGGACATTTTTGGCGTAACTTATGGAAAAAGCTTGGAACAAATCTAGCCATGTCATTTGCCTACCACCCTCAATCAGATGGACAGACTGAAGTCATCAATAGGTCTTTGGGAAACTTGCTAAGATGTATAACAAAGGAGTATGGAGTGGCATGGGATTCAATCCTCCCACAAGCAGAGTTCTCCTATAACGACTCTGTCAACAGAAGTTCAGAACTCCTTCCAAATTGTCTATGGATCCCACCCTAGGGGTGCCTTGGAACTAAGAAACATCCAAAATCTTGGCCAAAGGAGTGCCCAAGCTGAGGATTTTGCAGAGGTAATGAAGAACATCCATCAACAAGTGAAAGACAGATTGCAACAAACCTCTGAGAAGTATAAAAAAGTAGCAGATGTTAAGAGGAGAGATGTCCAATTCAAGGTTGGAGACATGGTTATGGTTCACCTGAAGAAAGAAAGGCTACCCAAGGAAAAGTATACCAAGCTGATGATGAAATAGGTTGGCCCCTTCAGAATCTTGAAGAAATGTGGAAATAATGCCTATAGAATTGGATTACCTTCAACCATTGGGTTATCTCCCATTTTCAATGTAGCTGACCTGTATCCATACAAGGGTCCTGTCACTGATGTTAAAGTATTGTTCGTTCGTGTTTAATAAACGACGAAACAATTATATATATATATGTGTGTGTGTGTATCTATATAATATAGTAATTGAATATATATTAAATTAAAGATATAATATATATTAATATTGTCATGAGTGAAATTATATATATATATATATATATATACATATATATATAATATAATATAATATAAATAAAGTAATGATATATTATTATTGAATCGATTATATCGACTTAATAGTCGAACATGATTATCGGTATGAGTATCGTGGCTGTTATATATTAACAGTCACGATACTATCGTGACTGTTAATATATAACAGTCACGGTAGTATTGTGACCGCGCGAT
>MU227412.1:462672-502681 GCA_018584345.1 Thuja plicata
TCATACTTACATTGTTTGGATTCAATATATATAGTCATTATTTTTGTAGAATCAATCAATCAACAAGGCAATTGTATTCTACTACAGCAATCTAGTTTATTTATCTTCTGATCATAATTCCTTAACAGCTGATGTCCCCATTGCAGATGCTCAAGACATACCACAGGACAAGGAGCTACAAGATCTACCAAAACCACCAACACAAGAGATTGACTGTATACTAGACAAAAGGATAGCCAAACAAACCAGGAGGTCCACTTTTTATGAATATCTAGTCAAATGGAAACACCATTCAGTGGAGGATGCTACTTGGTTGACACTTGAAGATATCAAGAAGATTGGTTTCAATCTAAAAGATCTCCCAACTCAAGGGACTTGAGTTAATTTTGTCTTAAGGAGTATGGTGTAGTGCACCCATGACTGTCACTAATGGACTGTCATTCTGCAAGATTTGTGTTTGTAATAAATGGATTGATCTTAGAGGATCATCCTATTTTGGTTTTGGACCCATGTGTGTGGTCAAGGATCTCTTAGGCAATCTTATTAGCCTAGAGATGCCTTAGTCCATTTGGATCAGCTAGTTAGGCTTAAGTTGCTTTAACCATGATTTTATGTTTTTAGGAGTCCTTAGTGTTAAATCTTTGGATCCATGTCATTTTGGGCAATTTATGTCAAGTTGATAGGTTTGGATTCAATCCAAAAGCCTCCAAGTGCAAAAGAAAAGATTTTGACAAATGTTGCAAAAGTTGTCAAAAATGTTGCTCATGCAACTTCCAAAAGTTGCTCATGCAACTTCCAAAAGTTGCTCGAGAGTTGCAAGATGGAAGCCCAACAGTCATAGGGCGTTCTGGATCGATCTGACTTCACATTTGAAGTGTTTTTAAGTGCTTACTTCGAACCTAGATGGTTAGAAGTTTTGTATTGAAGTTTTGATGCATTTGGAATGGAATATGAAGAGTTTTTCTGAGCATTTCTGAGCTGTACGGTTGTGTTTGGTGTGATCCTTGAAATCTAAGCTGATGTTCTGAAAGCACTCTGTGTTAGGATTACTTTCCAGTTGATTTGAAGTCATTTAATTTTGGTTTGAGGTGTTTTTGATTTAGTTTTCCAAAACCAGTCTAGGAAGAGGCCTATTAGAAGCACAATCCACTAATGGAGCCCTAACTTGCATTCTGCCTAGTGGAATTCACTAAGATCCTGGAAAATGCAAGTTAGGATGGCCTATTTAGGGATTCTAAAAGCTCAGAGGATGACTCGAAGGGTAAAGCCCTCATGCATCAAGCCCTAGGCTGAATGTCCCAATGTATTCAGCCTAGAATGAAGAGGAATGAAGTATTGTGTTGAATAGATAATCTAGTTGAGTGAACCAATGGTGGAATTGAGATGTGGGGAGTTAGTGGAAGAGGTCTGAAGCACTGGTTTAATCCCATGTACCCAATTTCTAATACTTGCTTTAATATCTAAGCCTAATTTGGCCAATTAGGTCTGCGAAATTGGTGGGTGTTAGGTGTTGCTGGAGTGGAGTTAAGACCTAGGGCTTTGGGGTTTGACATAACTTCCAAAAGGGTATTTGGATATATCCTTAGTTTTCAAAAAGGTGATTGGGAGGAAAAGTTAAGTTCAAAAAACCACTTGGAGAAACCTACAAGGGATTCAAGGACAGTCCTAGATAGGTACTGTACGACAGTTGGAGGGCCAAACCAAAGGGTGATTCTTGGTCCTTAGAACATAAGGAAAGTGTCCCAATAGTTAGTTTGGGTTGGTGAAGTCACTGGTGAAGACTTCTAGTTTGTGACTTGAAATAGGGCTAGTGTCCCTAAAGCTCAAAAGTGCAAGATCTTGAATTGAATGCTATTCAATTGGGAGGAGTTGATAAGTGGTTCTACCACCTTGAATAGGTAGAAGACATTGTATAAGAAAGGATCTAGGATCCTAAGAGGGTATAGGTTGAGTTGGGTGCCTCATTCAAAAGAAAAGACCAAGACCACACTTCTTGTTGTCACCTCTGCATTAGAAGAGGATACTAGATACTATGGAAACCCTTTATATGCTCTTAATGAGGTCATGTCCTTTGATGTAAGGCCTGTCAACTTTGTTGGGACATTAGATTATGTGCAAAAAAAGGTTGACCCTGTTGAATTGCCACACCCTGTAAAGCCTACAAAGAATCACTTATGGACCATGCACTTTTATGGTGCTTGTTCATGGGAAGGCTTGGGTGCAAGGGTGATTTGAGGGAAGATATTCAAATGATCCTTTGAGGTTATGTTCTAGTGCACTAAGATTGTTTTTGAACATGACACACTGTTACTTGGCTTAAATGTCACTCACAAAGATGGGATAAAATGCTTGAAGGTACTTGGAGATTTTAAATTTGGGCATGTTTTAATACAGAGATGTTTATGCTCCAAAAAAAGGTTTAGGCAATATTAAAATGCAGTATGGGATACCATTGAGCTGTATGATGCTTTGGTTATCAACTGGATCAATAGATCAAAAAATTCCTTGGCAGATGAGACATTAGTTATTGCCTCCAGATTTGATGTTGGCATGGTCACACTATATTGCACCTGTTGAATAGAAGTTCCAGTGAGCTCTATCATTCTTGATAATGCCATTGTTTGGCAATGTTTTGAAGATGATTCCTCAATAGTTTGGAAGAGTTCTTAGACAAACTAATCGATTGGGAACCCAATGCTGAAATGAAGATGGAAAAGAAAGGCTTATGGGAGCAGATACTATATAATTTAAGACCAATATGCTTGCTAGGGGACTTGTGGCTTTAGTGAGCTTTTGACAATGCCAATAAAATGAAAGCTAGAGGCCAACTAGTGGTAGATGAGGGCATTGAAGATCCAAATCTAGGAAGTGAATCTAAATGTAGAGATACAAATGTTCATCGATCTTTTGAGAAATTAAATGAGATGTTTTGTATTGGCTTGTGTAGAACTAAAAGCTTATAGAGAGGATTTGTTTGAGCATGTGATCACATTGTAGCCTGATACAAAGCTCTATAGGCAAAAACAAAGGCCTGCAAACCCTTCCTTGGCACCCCAGATGTAGAAAGAACTGCTGAAAGTAAAAGGTAAGGGGATTATCAAGCTTGAGAGACACTCATCTTGGGTAGCTAATTTAGTACATGAAGAAGAAGAATGGTGACATTAGGTTGTGTGATCTGAATGGGATGCCATTTAAAGATAATCTCATTTAAAAGGTTCTTAATTCTACCTACTATCAATGATGTATGACTTTAGCTACAATTAGGTAATGGTTAGGGAAAATGAGACCTGAGACAACATTCGCCATTCCTTTAAGTACTTTTGTCTATGTTAGAATTCCATACAGATTGATGAATGCCAGGGTTATGTTTTATAGGGCAATGTATGTGGCTTTGTAGGCTTGAAACATGCACTACTTATGGTTAGCCAACAAAAAATTGCCAAGAGTTGCAGAATTGAAATACAATATAGCGGAGAAGCAAGCCAATGCACTGGTTAAAGTAGTCAAATCTTACACCATATTTGATAGGGGCTAGAATCCTTGCTTATGTCTCACACAATGTTGTAAAAGATATTTTCAATCAGCAAGGAACATCTTGAAAGGGGTGCTGGTGGATAAACAAAATTGAAGAATTTGATATAAAGATCTAGATTGCTAAAATTGTGTAATGTCCCCTTTTTGAATGGAGTTTTAATAATAAATAATAATAACAAATAAAAATAAAAAAAATAAAAATAGAATATGATATAATTAAAATTTAATTAAGTTTATTGAATGGTCAAAAGGCATCAAATTAAGAGTTATGACTATTGAAGGATTAGAGTCTATAGGAGAGATCATTCTATTATGAGAAGAGGACATGAAAGAAGCAATCAGTCAATTTGGAAATAGATGGTTATTTTCAAAGGCAGCGGTTAAGGGTGGTGACTCATTATTTGTGAAGGGTAGTGATTCCTTCAAGAAATGGATATAAAGGGCAAAACATTTCGTTGAGAGAGTCATTCAATAAGTTTTCAATTCATAAAGGAAGAAAGGAATCAAATTGGAAATGAATTATTATCCTCAAAGACAATGATGATTGGTGGCAACTCAATTCTTGTGAAAGATGGTGATTTTTCCATGATTTACGAGAAAGAGGAGATCACTCAAAGAAGCATCATTCAAGCAATCATCAATCCGTCAAGAAATCAAGCAAACAATCAATCAACAAAGATCAAGCAAACAAACATCAATTCTATTATGGTAAAATAATGAATCTGTTATTAAACAGAGATCAAGAATGATCTATATATACAAGTGTACAAGATAATGTTTCTATAACGAACAGAGAGAGAAATAGAAACATTCTGAAGAGAGAAATAGAAACAAAAGGAAGTTTCCATATTGAACAGAGAGAATATGGAAACAAGGAAGAAGAGTGGCCATTAGAATAGAAACAAATATACGGAAGAGAGAGACATAAATAGAGAGATATTTAACTCTAATACCCCCCCTTAATGGTCAATCTAACTTCAAAACAAAAGTTTGCAAGTGAATCCTCAAAAGGCGCCACGAGAAGTAAAAAAACCTTGCAAAAATCGTAGTAAAAAAACTTCGTTGCTCACGAAAGAACTGAGACTCAGTAGTCACGATTTTTGTGGTAAAAAACCGGAAAAACCAGACACGATTTTTGAGGTGAAAAATCGATCAAAACTAGCTGAGACCCTCCCTGCTTTTGGGTCTGGTAAATCTTGCCCTTAAATCTTGGATTGCCTTCCAACATAATGTTGGTGAGAGACGCCATTAAAAATTTGAAAAGGCGTTGAATGAATCCAAAGCACAAATTCCGAGGCAGATTGATGGAAGACCCAAAAAAAAATGAACGAAGACCTAGAAGAAAGCTCGAAAAACCCACTAGGAATCTGTAATCAGATTTTGAATTTGCTGGCACAAATTTTGAGGTTCAAAAATCGAGGCACCCAAAAAATTCCAAGGACGACCCAATTGAGGGTTTAAAAAACCCACTAGGAATCTACAAAAAAAAAAGAATGATTGAAACTGAAGGGTCAAAACCCTAGTCGAAAATGCAGAAACCCTAGGCGGATTATTGGAGAAAACGAACAATCCCCAGAATTTTGAACACAAACCAGGCCAAGGAGATTCAAAATTTTTTAATCTAAAAATTTCATAAAGAAATTAAAAATTTTCGAACAACCTATTTCGAAAAAATAGCACAGAAAATTTCAAGAATGAAATTATTATTTTTCGAAAAAAATAGCTCTGATACCATATTATGGTAAAATAATGAATGTGTTATTAAACAAAGATCAAGAATGATCTATATATACAAGTGTACTAGAAAATAACGAACAGAGAGAAAAATAGAAACAAAAGGTAGTTTCCATATTGAACAAAGAGAGAATATGTAAACATGGAAGAAGAGTGACCATTAGAATAGAAACAAATCTACGGAGAAGAGAGAAACATAAATAGAGAGATATTTAACTCTAATAAATTCATCTCGGGATCAAGAAAACAAACAATTCAGCATCCAAGAAACTCAATCAATTCAAACATCAACTATTCAAGCATCAACCAATCAAGCATCAAGCATCACTTCATTCAAACATCAAACATTCAAACACCAATCGTTCAAGGAATCTTTATCAACTCAGAAATTCATTTTTCAAGTATCAATTCATTCAGCAATAAATATAAAGCAGAAATTTATTGAAGCATAGTCCTTTGAAGCATCAAATCAGCAATAGTCTAGCAAATGCATCAAGTTACTAGTTTTGAATTCAAGGTAGTTTCTTGCAAATAGGAAGGATGAAATTTCTTCTAAGTTCACAAGAACTGGAAGGATGAAAACCCTTTCATGCTCTTACCGAGTTTGGACAAAAATCCAAATCTTGGTTGAGGAGGACAAAAGCCCTCCAAGGTGGGTATGAGGTGGAAGGAAGAAAACCTAAGATACCGATGCGCCTGGGTATATGCCGGATGTGAGAGCGGATGTTGATTCCGACGCGGATGCCTTGTGGATGCCGCCCGGAAGCGCATCCCAGGCATTCGGGCAGATCTATGACTGGTTATCGGAATTACAATTAAACATGATGATAATGAAATCATTATATCAAACATAAACTGTAAGTCTTTTAAATTATGGGAAAAAATTACTGAATAAGTCACTGCGTTGTGTTTGCATACGTATTCTATATGGATATGGGTATTTGATAGAACATGAATATGGATCAAATATAGTGGTTGCTTGTACACAAAGTTATGCCAAACTAGAAGGTTCTGGTGACGTAGTTGATTGTGTTGCATCCAAGTCAAACATTTAAACTTTTAAGAATCCCTAATTTATGTCTAAATCTACTTACACGAAAACAAGTAGAGCACAAGAATGTGAGTTGATGTTAGTCATTTATAATCATATTGTGTTCATTGTTGTGTGTTATTTGCCATGTCCTCATCAAATTGTTTGAACCTATTTTGCTTTAAGAGTTGGGTGGGTTTGCTATGATCAAAGGGGGACTATTGTTTTTCATAATTGCTTTGTATTTTATTGTAACAAAAAATCTTCTCCAATGATCTATTGTATTTAATTTCATTAATTTCCTCTTTTTATATTGTTTTAAAAAAAATATTTGTAATTTTATTTATGTTTATTTCTTTTTTTAATAGTTATTATTGTTTTATTATTTCTATGACTGGTTATTCAAATGATTTATTTTTGTATATTTCTTGCATTTCTTTGCATATATAAACATATATAATTATTAATATATAGTATATATATATAAACGCATCCAAATGCATCCGCATCCCCCCCAAAAAAATTTCACGCATCCGCGCACCCGATTCTCGCATTCGCATCCGCATCCGCACCTGAATCAGCAACTTAGAAGAAAACCCTTTCATGCTCTTTGCCAAGCTAAGGACAAAAATTCTTGATATTGTCACTGTTGAGTTAGGAACGAAAACCTCTAATTCAGCAGATTTGTAAGTACTTCTGGAGAATTCATGATTTGATTAATTTTGAGTATTTTGCTATGATTAATTAATATGAATATTATCATATATTCTTAAATCTTTGATAAATGCTATTATCAATTTGAGTAGTGGAATGCTAGATAAGAGAATAAAGAGAGACATGGAAAATTTTAAGCTGTTTACGTTGGGCCTTATATTTTTGATAGTAAAGATGGGCAATAAACCTTTTACTAGAGAAGTCTAGGTGGTAAGTCGATGGAGCTGCCCAAGCATGGGAAAAATCTGAAAACATTACTTTTCATGAAAGTTTGAATCTCCATGTATGTATTGCATTTCCCTTGTTATGTCATAGACGCTTTTGTTTTCCCATTATGTAGGTGACTTATGGCAGTTTTCTTCTTGGCTCACTTGACTTTTTTTTTTTCTGTGAAGATTTTCTTATTCTCAGCCTTGTCTTTCATTGGGTTAGTATTTATTCTTCTTCCCAAGTTGATCACAAGTTAGGCAATATCATAGCATGTTAGTTTATAACGGGCCTGTATATATATAGGTATTAAAGTAAATATGGTAATTATATTAAAGTTTTTTAAGGTATTGGGGGTAAGACGATGCAAGGGGTTAGGGGTTGGATCTAAGGGGTAGTAAGTTTGGTAAAAAATAGAAATTTAAATTTATCTCTTTATTTTTGTCTTTCCCGAGGACACAAAGAGGAGTTGATTATACTATTTATATAAAGGTTGCATCCCTATTTATTTAGTCTTAAGTGGGGGAAATGATGAAAGATGTTTGTACACCATAGAGGAGATACACAAGTATTATTCAAGAAGAGAAATTTGACTTGTGGCCTTGTAGAACAATACATAAGGTAAATGAAAAAAAATCTCCTTGCGGGCATCTCTGCTTAGAGTGTATCATACATCAAATTAGTGCTTCTTTTTGAAATGGCAATACAAAATCTTTACCGTTATTTATATGACTTTTAAATATTTATTTTTATAGAGGTTAAGAGATACTTCATTAAAAATTTTGCAACATAATAACACTAAATATGAGTGAACAATTGCGTTTCTATTTTCTTGCGGTTTACTGTATGCACAAGTGCAAATTTATTTTCTTGATCTAAATGTGTAAAGGAGTTCAAGAATGAATACACATTCACATCAAATAGTTATTATATTATTTTTGAATTTTCAATTATAGTTTCCACTAGGGGTCAATGTAGAGTTATTTAACTCTTTTTTTTTTCAACGAACTTTTTTTCATAACACCCTATCAAAATCATTCAAGACTTTTCACTTTGAGCTGTGTGGTTGTTATGGGAAGGAATGTTCAGTTGAACATATGATGATATAAATAAATAAGGCTATAAATTTTTTTTTAAAATAGACCTACCTAGGATATCATAGAAAGAGGAGATAATTTAAGAGGAATGTTGTAGTAAGAGGGGGTACAAAAAATTCAAGACGTAGAGTTAGATATGAAAAAGGCTTACAATTATAATAATGTCACCTTAGTGGCAAGTTTTTTTTCTGTTTTTTTAGTTCACTATTTTTAGCTTTAAGTGAGTCATTTAATGTTTATCTGTCTAGGTGGTTTCATTCTCTGATTCTATAAAGGAGATGAACCTCTTTGTAATAATCATTCTATTAACTACAAAATATTAAAATATGTTGAACGACTCTGGATGTTGAGAGGGGGGGGGGTGTGAATCAATATGCACATTAATTTAAGTATTCTGTCACAATTTCTTATCAGTTATCTTTAATCCAGCTAACTATCATTAAAATATATTGCAATGACAACACACACACAAGAACACCAGATTTACGTGGAAACCCAATACGGAAAAAACCACCATGAGAATCACACTCACTATATGAATAACAAATTACAATGTTTGTTTTAGGCTCATTTCCATGAAAGCGCACTGCTCCCTGAAGAAAGACTTGTAGGCAATATACAAAGGACTTGCAAAATTGTGATGCACTATCCCAGGGCAAGATACAAATGTGCACAAGCTGCCAAAAGAGCACTCAATCTTCTAGCAGACACAAGGAAATGATAAAATGGAAAGATATAGGATCTCTTGATGAAACATTGCAACAACTTTGTTAAACTTGCACTCTTCCACCTCTGCTCTTTCACATTAGCTTTGCATTGACTTCACATTCAATCTTAGACAATCCAAATCAATCCACACACATCCATGCTTAAACACAACCAATTGCACATCTCTATATATTGATTTGATCAACCAAAACTACAACTAGGTCAACCACAATAGAATAAGCATCATTTACACAAAGTTGGCCACCTCGAGCATTACATCCAATGTGGTCCACAGTAGGAGATAAAAGGGACCCAAATACATCATAACACGCCTAATGATTTCAACAAAGCACAAGCACTGCAACAACCTCCAAGGTTGAACCCAGATGAAATGACAAGGCATTAAAGCACGTTAACGAGTCAGCTCAAAAGCACTCTCCAATACACAACTTAATGCAAAGCACAACACACCACAACAGCCACTTGACTCTTCCTCCAAAGCATATTTGGACCAATAAGTCATAAATCAAATCATCACAATCAAGCGCGAACCATTTGAACATGTCCACCAGACCGCACAACCTGAATTATTAATGCAGAGCATTCTTTGAACCTGTCCTAACGAAACTTAACAGCCGACCTCATTGTCAGCAAACAACAAACCACAACTTCCACTACAAAACAACAGGGGATTTGAAAACATGATAATACAATATTCACAGACCATAGTCATTACAACCAGAACTGCAGGCCTTCAACATCTTATGCGGAGGAATGTGGAGCATTCTCTCATAAGGACTTCAAATACTCTTTCTTGCATATTCCTGCTTCTCATACTTCCATCTTCCGGATACACCTCATATTGACTTACTATCACCACTTGACATCAGAACAACATCTGAACATACAATACCAAACCTCTACCAACACATCAAATACTCTTTCCTGCATATTAGACTTTAAATACTTTTGTCGTCGTTTCGACATATCTCAACATTCCATATATCAGACAACACAACTCTCCATCAAATACACTACTAGACACAACACCTTTCCAGCTTCTCTTGATTAGTACACAACCGTGACAACACAACTAGTTGACATCAATGCAAACAGATAGTTGACATCAATGACAACAGAGAGGATATAATGTTAACAAAATATTGTGTTCTACTAATTTTTATAATAATGTACCCACACCTAGGAGGCACTCTCTAGTGAAAACCAAGACTTAAAGGCTAAGAGCTCAAGGTACCAAGACCAACCTTGTTATCTCCTATAATTCTTGTGGGTTTGATTACTTCTTATTGGGAACTAACCACATTCGATAACCTACAAAAGGTATTAGGGAAAATATTATTGTTTTTGTAGTAGCATCATTTTTTTCTTACTCAGTTTACCAAGGTTTCCTTAATAAGGTCTTGATCTGGAGCTCAAGTGTGCTTGGAGGACAACATATACACAAATAAAATCTAAAGGTTATTTTAGGAAAACAAATGAGGCCAATAGAGAGTAACACTACACAATAGGAGTGTTGCAAGCAAAGAAAATACGAAGAGCAATGTGATTAGTAAGGACAACTCATTAAGGTTATCTTGATATAACAAAAAATTACGTGGATTAAATCCCATGAAAAATTAAAGTCTAATTAAGAATGCCTAAGAAAGCCTTCACCCATTTAACATATTATATGGGTAGGTTGTAATTGGATTAATTTCAAGTTGGTAAGAATTGTGAGACAAGGATAGCTTCTAGGACATTAAATGCTCCAAAAAAAAATGCTTTGCGAACGAGGAAAGGGGTCGAAGGGTAAACAATCCGAAGCAATGAATGTATTCCCATTCCCTCCTATTAGCAGATGCTTAAAGCTTCTGGTGTGCTAAGTGGGTCTCCTTGCCTTGTAATTATTATCAACATAAATGAGTGAAAGTATCATTGTATTGACTACTCATTGAGATAACTAAAAATGACAAGGGTGGAATCCCACAAAAAATGACAATCTAATTAAAGATGCTCATGAAAGCCTACATTTAGTTACAATTACAAATTTTGTTCAAAATCCTTGTAGATTATTTGGATAATATTTGAAATTGATTTATAATTAATTTAGGTGTGAATAGCCTCTTTCCAGTTGTGATGCAATGAGAATCTTGGTTTCTTTTTGTCTTACATGTAAGTATTTTTGTTGATGGCTTGCCTTCTGGAGTCTTCCTAGATCTTCCATTCATCTTTACTTAGAAGGGATTAGCAGACATGTATTCTAAATTTTGCCATGTTTGGGCTCATTTATCTGTAGGAAAATCATTCTGCAAAAAACATTCAAGCTAATATTTTGGAAATAAATGCTTGTTACTGATACACATTTGAAATTTCTCCTGTTATAAAATTCTCATTCTCATTGTTTGCTTGATCTTTATGCGCTTGCAGAAAGGTGGTTTGAGGAACCTTCTAAAAACCAGGTGTGTTTTTTGTGGCTATATCTTGAATTGGATTTTGAAATGCAATTAAAAGAGAGAAATACAGTGATAAACCTCTTTCCACCTATCGAAGAAAACTTGAATAGTATATAGGAAATCAAATTGGTTCCTCATTGGTTACTCCCTATATTGCCAGATGCCAACCTATTTAATACCTTCATTTTAGTTTTCTTATTTTCACTGATTTGCAATTGTATGTTAGTTTTTTTTGATTGGGTTTAGAGTTCTTAATTTCTTCATTTAGTTATTTCGTTTCAATCTTGTAATACATGGAAGTCTCTTTCATGTTTTAGCTGCATTTCTTCTCACAACTTTTTCCTAGTAGTATAGAACATCTGTTTTTCCCTCTCTTTAATTATCCATGGTCTTAATGGTCTCATTTTGTTTTTGTTAAATTGATAAATTATGCACCTTTGTTGCTCTTCAGGGACTTAGTGTTTGCAATCAGTTATTGCTGTGTTCAAGAATTGGGAGAGATGGATGGTTTAAGACTCAAGATGCTAATTACTAGACCTGTAAAAATATAGTTATAAAAAATGCCTTATTTCAAATTTGCTTGTCAAACATTATTATTTGTAGATTCTAGACCATCCAATGAATTGAAACTTGATTTATTAGTGACTCTGTAAAGTAGTGATTTGTCAGGCAAGATGGGGGTTGCGTGTAGGAACTAGAAGTGAAAATTCCAAAGCTAGGAGCTTGTTTTTCGTCCTTAAACAGTTCTTTATGAATCTGACCTAAAATGCACAGTACCAGCACTGCTTTACCTGTTCAGTATTGGTGTGATGGCCAGCAGACCCATTTAGATTTTGGTTTGCAGTTCAATCTACCTGTACAAATATGTCTATCTGTGCCATATGAATATTACAAATTTGTCAACATTTTCAACAAATTCCCACAATCCTTTCGTTAAGATGATCACGATACAATCTTCCATCATATAATGCAGGAAACACTAATTAAATATTGAAGTTCATGTTGTGAATAGTATGAAACAAACTTGGAAAATGTTTTAGATTCAGAAGTTGAAGATCAATTAGATTTAAATTTTAAGTCCATGATACATATGGTAAGTGCCAACATATGAAGGCAAATGTCAAGATCTGAAAATATACAATAAATCTCTAGATACAGACAGAAGACAATTGTGTGTGTTTTTATATACAATATACGATAAATCTGATAATTTTAATTGCTTTCTGGATTAAAATTTGTAAGAGTTTTTGCAGCATCGACATTTCGGGTCACACTCCGTGAACCATCATCAGGATGAGAGAACAGCTTGCAGACCAAGACTTGGTTAAAAAGAAAAGGGAGGGATAGTAGGAAAGGGGGCACAAAGATCTAGGAGAAGAAATCTAAAGCATAAAAACAAAAATAAAAATATAACATTAATATTATATGAGTAAAGATACCTATATATTATTCATTAATTCCTAAATATTGCTATCTAATCTAAGTAAGGAAGAAGTATTAAAGATTAGAAATAAAAAATAAATAAAATGAAATAAATTAAATAAAGGAATTAAACGAAAAATAAATATATAAATAATATTATATATATATAATAATATATAATATTATTTTTATATATATTGTTTCATTTAATTTATTTTTATTTCTAATCTTTAATTCTTCTTCCTTACTTAGATTACATAGCAATATTTAGGTGTTACTGAATAAAAAATAAAAAATGATACCTATATATTATTGATACCATAAATTAAAACCTTAAAAATTGCCATCTTATCTAAATAATGAAGAAGAAATAAAGATTAAAAATAATAAAATAAAAAGATATATATATATATATATATATATATATATATATATATATATATATATATAAATAGANATATATATATATATATATATATATATATATATATATATATATATATATATGAATAGATAAAGAGAAATAACAAAAAAGAGAAATAAAGAAAGAATAAGAAGGGGAACTATTAATTAGATAAGATATCATTAATAAGATATTAATGATGATATCATGTCCAATTAGTGATGATACAAAAGACATAAAAATGAAAAAAAGGAGGACAAACAAAATTAGAAGAGACATCATAAATAAGATAAAGATAATGATATCAGAACAAAGACAGTAAAAATAAAATAAAAACAAAGAGAGGAACACCATTTATTAGAAAGGAAGTGGGGCAAACAAACAAGACTAGAAGGGGTGGGGGGAGAATGGAAAACCTAAGACAAAATGAGAGAAGAAAAGGAGAATAGGGAAGGAAAAGGAAAAGAAAGGGGATACATCACCAAAATGAAAAAAGAAAAGAAAAGGATGAGATAGAACTATAAAAGAACGAGGAAAGAAGGCTTAAAGTATAAAAAAGCAGAGGAAGAGAACAAGAGGTAAGGAACATAAGAAGCCAGAATGGGAAAGAAAGGAGGGGAAAATGACACGGAGGATAGAGAAGGCTAGGGGTGGAGTTGGTTGTGGGTTTTGAGGCTATTAAGAAGGGAAGCCACAAGAAACCAATGTTCCATCCTTCATCCCTTAAGATTAGATGGGTGGTTATGAATTTCAATGGCTTCCTTGAGTTTCCTCTTAAAGAGGTTATCTTCTTTACACAAGATTTGCATGTCTTCCAATCAAATACGATGCTTGGTGGATGAGGAGTGGTTAGCAAGGGCTGATTTTAGGATACATTCATGTCTAATGTCAGCACTATGCTCTTTCATTTGGGTTTTAAAAGAGTGATCTGTTTCGCCTATATAGGGGATGCCACAAGAGCAAACAACCTTGTAGATGCCAGACTCAAGATAGATGTCCCTAGGGTCTTTGAGAGGAGGAATGAGGTTTCTTAAAGTTGAGAGAGGCTTGAAAGCACAAGGAAGGCCTTTCTTACGAAGGATTTTGGAAATTTTGTGGGAGACACCTTCAATGTAAGGGAGGGAAACAATAGCTAAGCTCAAGGAATGAGTTGAATCAGGTTTGGAGGAGAGATTGAGCTTGGTTTGCTTGAAGGTTCTAAAGATGGTTTTATTCTTATACCCATTCAAAAGGAAGACTTTATGAAGATAGGTCAACTCTTGGGGTAGGTTTTCTTCGTCACAACTACGAAAAGCTCTCAAGATTAGAGTTTTGGGGATGCTAGTTTTTTGGGAGGGTGGTGGGAAGAAGAGTAGCGATAGAGATCGGTATGGGTGGATTTATAGAAAACACGACAAGAAAGGCTACCATTCGGTTTTCTAATGAGCAAGATGTCAAGGAAGGGTAGTTAGTTGTTGGACTCTATCTCTTTGGTGAAAGAGATACGGGGGCTAAACTATTAAGATGAGCATGAAATTATTCTAATTTTTCCAAGCCATGTGGCCAACACACATTGGTGTCATCCACATGACACTTCCACCACCTTTGTTTAAGCTGGAAGGAGTGGAGGGCTAAATCTTCAAAATGCTCTATGTACAGGTTAAGGTATGATTGAAGAAAGAGGGGGTCCCATAGCTACATCATCGACTTGCTCATAGATTTCCCTTTGAAAAGAAAATAAAGTGGATCTAAGGTATACGTCAACTAGGAAGGCCACTTCTTCACCATCTTGCTTATAACAATTTCTATGGCTTTAGGAGTAGGGACTTTGGTAAAAAGTGACACAACGTCAAAACTCACTAAGAAGTCCCCACTTTCCAATTTCTTATCTTTGACAAAATCTACAAAATGGGTGGGAGTCCTTAATGAAAGAATTGGATTTTCCTAAAAGAGGAGCGATAAATTTGGCCAGAAAGGCCGCTAATTTGTAGGTGGGGGAGCTTATGGTGTCCACAATTGGTTTGAGAGGGATACTGACTTTATGAACTTTGGAAACCCCATAAATACAAGGGGTGATTTTCCCGTCTTAAAGACCCTAGGGACATCTATCTTGAGTCTGGCATCTACAAGGTTGTTTGTTCTTTGGCAACCCTTATATAGATGAAATGGGTTGCTCTTTCAAAACCAGAATGAAAGAGCATAGTGCTAACATCAAACGTGAGTGTATCCTCAAATCAGCCCTTGCTGACCACTCGTCATTAACCAAACATCATATTTGCTTGGAAGACACAAAAATCTAGTGTAAAGAAGATAATCTCTTTAAAACAAAACTCAATGAAGCCATTGAAGTTCATAACCTCCTATCTAATCTTAATAGGGATGAAGGATGGAACCTTGGTTTCTCGTGGCTTCCCCTTCTTAATAGCCTCAAAACCCACAACCACCTTGTTGTCTGGTAAAACATATTGTTAGTATGTTATGTGGTTAATGTTGTTAGTGTAATCGAGGGATAGGTAGTTATACGGGTTGTGGCGGTTGGCCTCGCACCCCCTCGGGTCTTTATATTGTACTCTCTCGATGGTATCAGGCATCGTTATTATGTGTATGAAGCTATATGGCATTAATGAAAGCATTGACAGTTCTCTGATATTGTGTTATTTCCATTATACTACATTCTCTGTTATGCATTAGTTCTCTTTACCCTGTAGCAGTAAACATCTGGCACCATTGCCTTAATAAACCTGGGCGTGGCGGAGAGTGAATGGCTTACAGAGGACAATGGGCATACCTCTAGAGGACGGTAGCAATAGGGAGGATGACGGATTCGAAGAACTGTTCGAGGGAGAACGTGCGTTGACCTCAGACTTTGTGGCTCTCTTGCGAGCATCAGTAGAGACTCACGTACGAAGGGAAGTCGAAAGGGAAGAAGTCCTTGAAGGTGCCGTGTGGGATGCCCTCAGAGTTAGTCCTGCGGTCAATCGGTTGATGAGTCAGCTCCTCGGCTGTTGGCACAAACATCCCTCGCCCTACCTAACCGATGGGAGGAGATTGATCGGGAACAACGCTGTCAACAGATCCTTCGTAACTACGAGGAAAATTGCCACCGAGAACATGAAGAACACGATGGAAACCGTCATAGGCAAAACAATAACTGAGCTTTCTGGAGAGAAGTAGAAATAAAAGAGAACATCGGAATTGTTACGATTTTGTCATAATGATGACACGTATTGTGTAACACAAGTGATGAATTAATAAAATATTGGTGTTCTTATTTATATCATGTGTGGTTTCATTTTCATGTGCAAAAGAAGGAACTCATGCCAAACTTGTTAAATAAAGATAAAAGTAGAAATGAATTTGTAAACGAGTGTGAAGCTATCCAGAGGACTTTAGCCCTACAACAACAGGTGGAACGCAGGAGACAGTTGAGGAGGATTGTCGAAGGGCTACCTTGGGAAGGGTTGGTAGAAGGCAGTCAAGTTGGTGTCACTGTGTGCGAAGCCGAAGGAGAATAGTATGGTGGAGAAGAACGCCACTAGGCATACGGTAGGGAGGAACACTGCCAGGAGTACGATGGAGACAACTTGATTGAAGAAACTAGAAACCGGTTTGGGAATTTAACCCTTACTCAACGTACCGAAGCAAGAACAACCCAAAGGAATGAAGGGGAGGACGTTAGAGACAGGAACGTCAAGGATACTAGTTTAGCCAGAGGTGTCGGAGGGACATCAGGGCACAATAGTCAAAATATCCCGTCAGGCTCCAATCCACCTAGTTTGGGAACGCAACCAACTAGAAGCAACCTAGGTAGTTGAAGGATGGCATCACAAAAGCTGAAATTACCGAAGTTTGATGGTGACGGGGAGGATCCCGTGAGACATTGCCGTACCTGCAAAACGATTTGGTCAACAAATGGAGTAAATGACAAAGATGAATGGATTCAGCAGTTCCCAACCTCTCTACGTGGAGTTGCCATCGATTGGTACTCCGACATGGATAAAACAAAGATAAATATGTGGGACAACCTGAGGAAGGAATTTGAGATAGAATTTTGCTTGCTTCGAGACGACAACGAAACAATAACAAAAATATACAGTACGAAGCAAGGAAAGAAGGAAACGGTGAGGACGCACAATCGACAACTTAAGGAATTATTGGGAAGGATGGATAACCAGCCAGTCGATGGATTGAAAAAGAGATGGTTTGTGGAAGGACTCAAGCCCTCACTAAAGAAAAGATGAAGATCGTACCCCCTATGTCGTACACTGACGCCTACGATCGTGCGATGGATCTTGAAAGTGAAGAGAAGACCTCTAAGAAGAAGAGGAGCAAGTCATCCTTCGGGAGTGATGATTCGTCGGGAGAAAGGAGTAGTGATGAGGAGTCGAAGAAGAAGGTACATGCTCTTCAAAAAGACATGGAAAGGATGATGGAGTTCAAAACTATGAAGGGAAGTGCGGGCTGAAGGGGAGCTGCGGTCCACTGACTGTAAGGAGAAAGGCCACACGAAGGGCTCTTGTCCTAGAAAGGCATTTTGCGACATTTGCCAAGTTATGGGCCATCCCACCAAGGATTGCCCATACAACATGAAAACAAGGGGCCAACAAGTGCTCTTCACCCAAGAGCAACCGTCCACATCCGAGGGAACAAACATCTCACAACAGACCAACAACAATAGTAACGCATCATCTGGCAGGTTCCGAAACAACCGGCGCGGAGGAAGAGGAAATAATAATAATAGTACGAGAAGCTGAATACAATATGATGCGAAGGGCTGACCGATGATTCAGTGTCGGGTATGCAACCAGTGGGGTCACTTTGCCTGCGACTGTTAGAAGGAAGATACACCACAAAGCTGTGTGATGGTGCTGCCCCAGAGATCATGATGATACCAACTGCTTGAAGCCCGACGTCAACCGTCTAGACATCAAAGAGAGTATGGTTGAAGAAAGGTTATTGGCCGTCATCCGGGCACAAGCAAAGCAGGCTACGTACTCGGACCCACGTACGGAGAAGTAGAGGGTACGGGAGGCCAGAGAAGAAATTGAAAAAGCAATGAAGGCACGCAAGGAGACACACAAGATGGCTGGCCTGTTTGGTCGGACGGAGGCAAAACAAAACATACTGAGGCAAATGCTACACATGGAGGTACCCGTGAAAGTCCAAGACCTCCTTCACACCATGCCTCAGCTACGGACGACATTACTGAACACCTTCGTACAACCAAGCACCATACAACGTGTGGATATTCCCGGCGGGTCTGCAACAGACCCAATGTTGCCAGCGGTGAGTAGTGGTCGACACCCTGCGGTGGTGGAACTGGGCATCCTTGGTACTATCCTGACGGATATAATCGTTGACGGTGGGTCCGAGGTAAACGTACTTCCGAAAGAAACATGGAAGAAACTGGGGAAACCAACCTTGTGCCCCCCCGACGTTCAATCTACTTGGTGCGGACCAACAGGGAATCAAACTCCTTGGTACTTTGATGGTGCAACAGGTCACCATCGGGACGCAACCGTTCGTGTTGGACTTTGTTGTGATACCCCTCAAGAAGAAGGAATATGATGCCATCCTTGGTAGAGGGTGGCTGGTGGCATAGAGGGTAAATCACAATTGGAAAAGAAACACCCTCTCGATGGAAAGCAGAGGACAGAGGTTTGTTATCGACCTTCGTACCCAGATGGTGAGTGAAGAGATGACGTCTTCCTCATTGTCCGAGTTCGACGAGGAGCATGACTGATGGGACGAGGAAGACAACAAATGGAGCCTAATGATGAAGGTGTCTTAGAATTGGGGGAATGTTCGGAGGATGAGATAGGCTCGATGAATGGACTCTTCCACTGGTAGATGGAAGATTATGAGCTATTCCACAGTTATATGCTGCAGGTGGAGGAAGTAGGACAAGCATCGGAGAGAGATGTGTTCCTGTCAGAGTACAGGGAGTTCAAGGAGGGGGAGGCCCGTGTGAATGAAACTCCTGCCCACAAACTTGAGGCACCAATAAAGTGTGAAGAACTGTCCCGGCAGGCCACAAATCTCGGAGATGAGGCAAACCCGCACAACATTCTGGTAGGTGTTGACTGGAATCTTGTGTTGAAGACCGCGACATTCAAGTTTTTTTTGGAGTATAGGGATGTATTTGCATGTACCTACAAAGACCTCAAGGGTGTGATGCCGGAGTTGTGCGTACACTGCTTTCCTCTGGTACCTGGAGTTGTACTTGTACAAAAAAGGCCTTACAGAATGAATAAAAATTACGTAGTGAGGGTGAATGAGGAGATTGAGTGTATGCTCGAGGCGGGGATCATCTTCAAGGTACAAACAAGCGAATGGGTGTCCCCGATTGTGATATCATTGAAAAAGGAGGCCAACCAAATAAGAATTTGTGTTGATTTTAGGTGCTTAAATGCCGACATCCCATTTACGGATACGATCCTAGAGGAGGTTGCCAGACACGAGATGTACTCGTTTATGGATGGGTTCTCCGAATACAACCAGATATCCATCGCCGTGGAGGACAAGTTGAAAACAACCTTCGTAGTGGAGGACAGAGTGTACGCATATAACCGAATGCCCTTTGGTCTATGCAACGCACCAACGACCTTCCAACGGATAATCCTGCACATCTTTGACAAGATGGCGGTAGGAAATTTCAGGGCTTTCCTCCACGATTGGTCGATTTTCAGTGGGCAAGGGACACACTTGGCAGCCCTTCAAGAATGCATGGAGAGGTGCAGGAGAGCGAGGTTCGCACTCAACCCGAAGAAATGTAGGTTTATGGTCCCACAGGGTAAACTATTAGGACACATCGTGTGCAAGGCAGGCTTGAAGACGGACCCTAACAAGGTCCGGGTAATCGTGGAGATGGAACCTCCCACAGATGTCACGGGGGTAAAGTCATTTTTGGGTCACATAGGCTAGTACCAGCGGTTCATAAAGAATTTTGCTCAAGTCTCCTACCCTCTTGACATGTTGACATGCAAGGGGGAACCCTATATTTGGGGAAAGGAATAGGATGACTCGTTCGGGGAGCTGAAGACAAGACTAGTGGGAGCGCCAATTTTGGTATACCCAAATTGAGACAAGAGTTCAACGTTCATGTGGATGTATCAAATTTTGCGATCGGGGCAACTTTGGCTTAGGTGGACGATCACGACCTAGACAACCCTATCTACTTCGCTAGCAGACTATTGTCGAGGGCAGAGAAGAATTACAACACGACAGAGGAGGCGCTTGGGATGGTGTATGTAGTTCAAACGTTCTGACACTACCTGTTGGCAACACCATTCACATTTTATGTGGAGCACCAGGCACTGATGTACCTGGTGAATAAACCAATTATACAAGGGAGGGTGAGCAGGTGGTTGTTGCTACAGGAATTTACCTTCACTATCATTGTGCGGCCCAGAAAAAACCATGTGATCGCCCACCAACTCTCTCAGATTAAGTCAGGAGAGCCGCCTGAGGGAGTGAATGATGACTTCCCCGATGCTCACTTGTTTCACATTGCCGTCTTGTTGGAGTGGTATAAGAGTATCAAAGAGTACTTGTCAACCTTGCAGTTTCCAAAGGGCATGACACCGGGCGAGAGACGAAAGCTGGTGTTGAGAAGTCGAACATTCCAATAGATCAACAAGCTGCTATACAAAATGGGGCCCGATCAAGTACTTAGAAGATGTGTTATGGAGGAAGAAGTCCAGAGTGTCCTACGAGAAGCACACGAGGGACTAGCAGGTAGACATATGGGACCAGATACGACGACACAGAAAGTGCTCCTTGCGGGACTATGGTGGCCAACTCTGTACAACGACGCCAGGGAGTGGGTCGTGAGTTGCGATACTTGTTAGATAGCCGGGAAACAACTAAAGAGAGATTTCATGCCATTAAATCCTTCTCACACAGGAACTTTTTGAATGATGGGGTTTGGATTTTGTTGGACCTCTGAAGACAAGCAAGACTCGAAGGTGTCGGTACATCGCGGTGGTGATGGAGTACCTAACAAAGTGGGTGGAGGAAAGGGCCTTGCTGGACAACTCGACAGTGAGTACTATGAGGTTCATATACGAGCAAATCATTACGAGGTACGACATCCCCATCCAGTTGACCAGCGACAGAGGAGGGCATTTCATGAACCACGTCATCCGACTGCTGATAACAAAGTTTAAAATCTTTCACTCGTTATCAAGTCCGTATTACCCCTGAGCCAATGGCCAAGCAAAAGCTACAAACAAAATCTTGGTATCGGTGATATACAAGTGCGGAGTAGAGGAAGCAGACTCTGAGGAGAAATTACCATCGGTACTATGGGCATACCGCACAACATTAAAGTAACAACCAGACAAACACCGTTCCAATTGATGTTCAAACAGGAAGCGGTTGTTCTTGTCAAGTTCATGGTTCCAAGTCTGAGGATAGCTATCGAAAACAGATTAGGGGACATGGAGAGTCTGCGGGAAAGGCTCTATACCCTGAACAATCTGGATGAGCGTCGGATGATGGCACAATGGGCAACAGATGTGGCGCAACATCGGCAGAAGGCATGGCATGGCATGATAAGCATCTAAGATGAGGTTTCAACCCGGGCAACTAGTTCTGAAGTACAATCAGAAAAATGGAATCAAGCCTAAGAAGTTTAAAGTCAAATGACCGGGTCCCTACAAGGTCTGAGAAGTTGGAGCGGTTAAGTTGTGGATGCTCGACGGACAAGAGATTCCTGAGGTTGTGAATGGGTCGAAGCTGAAGTTGTATTATGAAAGGCGACAACGAGGCAACCCAGTGCACTCTGGCGGGCCCAGTCAGAAATAAAATGGAAAATAAAAAATAAAAAATGAGAACATGTCGAACGATGGATTGCTGTACGGTGGGACCACAGGACGATGGTAACACCGTACGGTGGTGGCCACCGTCCCTAACAAAAGCCGTAGGTCGTGTGGGCATAATAAACGATGGGAGTAGAAAATATAAGCGCCGCTGAGTAGGGGAAAGAAAAAAAGAAGAATACATGTTGCGGCAATTAAAGAAAATTTGGTGGCCATCAAAGGAGTGCAGAGGTGGGTGCTGAGTAGCAAAGCCCCATTAGAAATAAGATAGGGTCGTACAACATTGACGACATAGGTTTTTTAGGCTAGAGACAGATATTGCCGGCATCAGGGCTGCATAAACGACAAAGGAAAAAATAGTTATTGATGGATTCAGCAGGGAAAAGACATTGGAAGGCACAATTCCAGTCGCAATGAAGTAGTTCCAGCATGGATAAAAATGCCCGAGTATTGGCCTCTTGTGTAAAGATTGCAGGCAAAGTGGCCACAAGCTCTAGTAGCAAGAAGAGAACCAAACCAAAGGTACATATGGCTGCGAAGAAAGATGCCGTAACACCGCAGACAGTTGCATTTGAGGGATTGAACGGATTGGCGTGCAGGAAATGGTGCCAAGATACCCCGATGGTGATTTGATAAAACAGAGCTTTAGGAAAGTCGAGGTTTAGTGGGCCATTTAGATGCCCGTTTTCTGCTTACGCGACTACGAGGATCCCCTCTGGATAATGATTAAGACGTTTGATAGGTTTTCACGGTCCAACACTTTTGAGTATTGGGGGGTGACGTGAAGGTTTCGTTCACAACCGCAAAATTCAGCAGTCTTTGGCATACTTGGTAAACACGGGAAGAAGATTGATTTGAAGCCAAAGAAGATGACAAGGGACGAGAAATAACACTGGATCAAATTTGTGTCACGAACCCTCACACTTGCAGAGATGGACTCGGTGGAAAAAGCCTCAAAGGGGCGAGGGATTAAGAAGTCCTTCATTGCACAAGGGCCATGGAGATGCATTATGGATGTGGTAAAGAGTCGGTTGACAGGGTCGAGCCGTGCTTCAAATATTGCCCTTCCCCAGATTCTACTTATGAATGATGTCAGAAATGGCATTGTATATGATTGGGCCACGCTGCTGACAGAGCAGATGTACGAGTTTATGACCCTACAACATAAAACGTTCTATATGCCTCATTATGCAATCAGATTCTTTCTGGATACTACTCGTGCGCACATACCACCTAATAAGTTGGAGATAAGGCCACAGGATAGCCTTGCATTAGGGGAGCCCCCTATTTTCTATTGGCGACATTTGGATGTCGGTGGTATGCTGTTGGGACAAAAGAGGAAACGACAGGTGGTGTCGGGATCAGAGGATGATGTAGACAGTGGCAGAGAGGATACCAGTGAGACTTCCAGTGTCAGTGGAAGTAGCGAGACCGCGGAGGGAGACAACAGATTTGGCTATGGAAACAAATACAACCATGACCACCCCTACGGGTGTTGATACTGGACGGGTTCTCTTTGCCATGTCAGTCTTGTCGGCTGCAACTTCATTGAGGCCATCCACATCTTTTAGTATCACTCCGACTGTTCCGATACAGACATTTGGACAGTTGAGGACACCTGATACTATGACGCCAATGGAGGCCATGTCCCTAACCACAACACCACAGTCAGACGCAGTTGAGCTAGCAATGCCAACCGAGGAGGATTAGCCGCCCTTAGCAGAGCCCAGAGCGGGTGCTGAAGGGTTGGAGGATGTTAAGAGGTGTCAAGGGAGATCACTGAGGCCGCGCCAGTTGAGGGTGCAACTTTGGATTCGTGGCTTACAGAGTTCGATATGGTGACGCTCAGACCTCCACCCCTCACGCCCTGGAGACAACTTGACCCCACAGAGATTGTTGATTTAGATGCGGATCCCACTGAGTTGGGCATTGCCCTAGGTTTCCCTCGGACGGAGGATGTGGTTGTTGAAGGTGGAGAGGATGTTCCTTGGGAGGAGGCTACTGTGCAGAGTGAGGAGTTACGCAACACAACTCCACAACCACTGGCATTGTGTCCGATGACATTGGACAATTCCAGTGGATGTCCGATATCACGCAGTTTGTGAGGGATGTTGAGGCTAGTGTACGACGACTTGCGGCTTCAGTAGAGACACGGGCTTTGGGGGAGGCCGAAGCGACAGCAGCTCGGTTGATGGCATTTGATACAGGCCACTGTGTAGAGGAGTTTGAGCGATGTTTTGTGCATAGGGGATGGCCTACTACGGAGACACCAGAGATGTTGGCAGACTGGCAGGTTGGGCTACTTGTTGGGGGAGGGTCAGATCCATACTTTACTCTCCCAGGTGGAGCAGAGGTTTAGAGAGTTGTACTATGAGCTGCGTTGAGCGGAGCACCGAGGAGTAGTGGTTGAGGCTGAGCGAGGCACCACTATCGCAACGAGGGAGGAGCTCGCCACTAGGTTGTAGGGGTTAGTGGAGGAGATTGCTTGTCAGCAGGAGCACGTGGTTGCTCTTGAGGCCCAACATGCCCAGGACCAGGACCGGATAGCAGTATTGGAGAGTCGACTAGCCTCTGTCCTGGAGGAGGTGGATAAAAAGAATAAGAAGCTTTTAGAGGCAGCGTTTATGGTAAAGAGTGCTCGGGAGAGGGAGCTACTTGTTGAGAGAGACCTGCGTCACAGGACTGAGTAGGTGCACGAGCTGAGAGTCAGGCTGGCCACATCTACATCTTCAGGGATGCCCTCTCAGCCCCCTTCTACTTCTTGATTTCTTGTCTATTTGTACTGTCATCATTCCCCATTTTGTTGTGTGTCGTCAGGAGACGACTTTCTTGTTGGGGGGAAGATGTTGTCGGGTAAAACATATTGTTAGTATGTTACGTGGTTAATGTTGTTAGTGTAATCGATGGATAGGTAGTTATACGGGTCGCGGCGGTTGGCCTAGCAACCCCCTCGGGTCTCTATATTGTACTCTCTCGATGGTATCAGGCATCGTTATTATGTGTACGAACTTATATGGCATTAATGAAAGCATTGGCAGTTCTCTGATATTGTGTTATTTCCATTATACTACATTCTCTGTTATGCATTAATTCTCTTTACCCCGTAGCGGTAAACATACCTCGTTCTCCATGTCCTCCTCTCCTTTCTTTCCCAATTTGTCTTCTTGTGTTCCTTACCTCTTGTTCTCTTCCCCTCTTTTGTTATATTTTAAGCCTTCTTTCCTTGTTCTTTTATAGTTCTATCTCATGTCATGTCCCCCACTTAGAAACTCTAATCAATATATTCCTATCCACCATCACAATTTTGAGAAGTCTCTAGAAGAGACAAAATTGTAAAACGGTATCAAACAATCCTACAAGTCATACATGTTACTCTATATCAAATATTATATATGCCTCGATGTGTAAAGTAGTTCGCTGGTTATTAGTTGACTTAGACTCATATACGGTTTGTATAAATCGAATTCACAAACAACTGAGATACGTAAAGACAAACACATTAATACCCCCCCTCTTAGTATGTTAAGGAAGATCGATATGATATGACTAACGAGTCACTATTGGCTCGTATTTAGCATCACGATATGATCAAAGACTTTAAACCAATATTCGTGGATGTAGAAAAAACTACAACGCAATATGTATCATGAGGTTCTAGTAGAGTCAACAAATTCTCCAAAGCGACACCAGTTATCCTCCCTCAAACATATACTTTTCTACCAGCAAGCCTCATAAATGGTAATTATCTTATTTCCAATATGGAATACATGGACTTTTGTCACCATATCTCTTCTACAATGGAGGTTAAAGTCTGCAAAACACCATAGAGGGGTATATAACTTGGTTTGAATTTAACAGTCAATACAATTTCTCTTATGTTTGATTTCTATGAGGACGTCGCTAGAAATAAATGATTGTTTAAACCAAGGGGACCATAGGAATCAAATTGCTAAGAAATGATTATGATTAACATGTGTGATCCAAGCAACGACTTAAATAGAAGCAACTAGGAGGAAAGATTAGCTAAGATAACATATGCAAACAAACGTTAAATAGAGGAAAATAGCGATAATAAACTAATCTATGATAATAAGATTACTAACCAAATTATATGTTAAGTGGTGCAAGAGGCAATTATGAATGGTCATTAGGTGTGTCTTTTGGGATTTATCCTATTTGCAAGATATATAACGAGAATCTATCCCATTCTCAATAGGGCATCATCGACATAAATAAAAAGAATACCAAAGTGAAAGATAAAGAATAATTTCAGACTATCCATATTTTGGTAGGAGAATCATTCGATACACATTAGATAATAAGTATTTTGGGTGATTATTATGGTTTGGACTTTGTATATTATAAAGATCTAAACTATAGTGAGTATATATATATATATATATATATATATATATATATATATATATATAGGCATTTATGTATATTAATTATTTAATGTGAGCTTTATAACTATTTTATCTAATGATAGGTTATTGTTGGTGTAATGACTTAATAAAGAAAGTATGTACAAGACACTATGTATATTTCTGAACTTTTGTAATTAATCATGGTAAGGGAAGTGTAGTAGTCATGATTTGGAGAACTGCGATGAGGCCACCTTCTAAGCACACCACCTCATGGCTGCGACAAGGAAATCCCCATGGGGCCAAAGTGGGACAAATTGGACCGACGTTGGGCTTAGGAAGTATATGCTTTCGAGGCATCTTATTGTGAACACTCCTCAAAGTCCCTAACATGGTAAATGGGCGCTCAATCATTAGAAGCAAGTTAGGAATGACAAGATGATGGAGAATGGCGATAGGAGCCCGCACTTGGTGGCCCACCTCATTTGTATGGCAAGGGCCACATGAGGCCAAGGGGGAACAATGTATCAACTATTGGGCCTAGGACAATAGGTTTCTGGGGTACCTCATCAAGTCATCTTACCTTATCATTTTTATGGTTGGGTTATCCTCAAGTAAACTCCAACATCTATTGAATTGATTTACATTCCTTATTTATATGTTATTTATAATCCTGATTCCTGTAATGATCCTTACTAGATTACTTAACCAAATTTCAGAATGAAGGACCTTTGAAATCGTAACTCCGGTTTATTAACCAAACAATTTTGAATAACTGTGTTTGACGCTGAATGTAAGGTGTCTGTTGAAGTTTCTATGCTATCTTGTTTATGCAAATATACTGAGAAGATTTCCAATATATATATTTGAAATAACAAGCACTAAACAAAGATATTGCTGACAGACTATAATATAAATAAATCCGAATGCTTGCATAAGACTAGACTGAATATTATTCCATGAACCACACCAAACAATATTGTTTAATATAAGTTCTCAGAATGGAGTTAATGAAAAACTTGCAAGAAAGGTGTATATTTCCACATACGGTGATACGCTGAGGATTAAGGAGATCTCCTAACAATGCCCGCCAACTCAATCACTCTTTATTCTGTTCATGTGTAATATATACAACGTACGCTATTTCTATGCAACTCAGAATGTCCTTGCGCGAACTGCACCTCTTACACCCCCTTTGCGCGAGCTTACTTCCCAACGCAGTCTGCCTTCCGATCAACTTCCAGCTTCAACGGATGCAATGACGGCCAATGAGTCTGCCGTAGCAGCTCCAACCGCTTCACCTGCCAATCCCGATACCCCGTACACACCAGCTCCCGCAGGATGGCTCCAACCAAGGTGCCCGACGCTGTGGGAGTCACGCGTCCTCCGTCCTCCACGCATAGTTAACAGATCACTCCAGACGCACACTGCCCAGTCACTTACAGTCCACCGTAATACTCAAGGTATTATTACGGGCTTTCCCACTGCCGCTAGACTTACAATGTGATAGCACGATTTGAATGTGCTCAGCTGTTTAGAGACGACATTACTAATCCCTTACGCGCTCACTATAGAACTGCGAAAACTCCCTTAGATGCATGGTTTAGAATCTACACGCAGTATGCTGCTATTCCCTTAGTGTCGAGATGTGGAGTTGTGATTCGGACTTGATTTCTGTAAGTTTGGCCTTTAATGGTTAAAACAAGAAATGCTGAAACAAATTATTTGTCTTGACTCTTACCAATACAATAAATGTTGAAGTGAAATCTGAAGTAATTCCACCATAAGTGAGAATGCTGGGGTTATGTCTAGTTTCTCCAATTCCTTAAGGGGCTATGCCCTCAAGAAAACAAGTCACAAAAAGCAACCAGATATTTAAATCCTTGTTTATATTATTTCATGGTGCTTTTCCCAAGGAAGATCTCTTTCTTTTATAACCTCGAAGTGAGGGATAGCAACGCTTTTTAAGAGATGTGGGATAAAAGCTTTCATAAAGTGACTTTAAGTCACTTTTATAATATAAAGTACATAAAGTGACTTTATAATTCCTTATTATAAAGTAAAGTGACTTTTCTTTTATAAAGTGAACTTAGTAATAAAAGCTTGCCCACTGAAGCCTGTGACTGGCTGACATCCTCTGACAGAGCCACTAGCCTACCCGGATGGGGGAGATAGACTAATCTGGCGCCCGAACTGGCCTACTGTGGGAGTGGGGACATTACAGTCCTCCCTTCCCAGGATTGCTTGCCCTCAAGCAATCTCAATGCTGGGTGCTGTAAAATGGACTCACCCTCCTAGGTGGCGTCCTCCAAGGGTAAGTCCTTCCATTGTATCAAGTATTCCTTGATAGCTCTGTTCCGCAATGCCCTCTCTCTGGTTTCAATTACCTCTGCTGGAACCAAAATCAATTTCCCCTCTTCATCAAGTGGGGGTAATCCGACTGAAGGGGTAATCTGCTGTCCCACTGCCTTCTTGAGGCAAGATACATGGAAGACGTTGTGAATCCGGCTGTCGGCCGGCAGCTCAAGCTCATACGCTACCTCGCCAACCCTCCTAATGATGCAGTAAGGACCATAAAACCGAGGCCTAAGCTTTTCCGATCCACTCTTCTTCAGAGAACTTTGTCTGTAGGGCTGGAGACGAAGGTAAACCAAATCCCTTGCCTCAAAAGTCTGCTCTACCCTGTGTCGATCAACATACATCTTTTGCTGATTCTGTGCTCTTTGAATGTTCTCCCTGAGAGACTTAAGGATATCTTGATGATCCTGAAGCTAGTCCCTCGCAATTGGTGCCATGCTGTCCTGAAGAGCCAAATCTATGAAAGATAATGGCTCGCTGCCATAGAGATCTTGAAATGGCGACATGCCAATAGTCATATGGTAGGTGGAGTTGTAGCAAAACTCCCCCAAATACAACCATCTGACCCAGATCCTCTGCTGCCCTGCTACATAATTTCTGAGGTACCCTTCCACCCACTTGTTCACTATCTCTGTTTGGCCATCTGTCTGCGGATGATAACGTGCTAGGGGTCAATTCCGTGCCTGCCAATCTGAACAGCTCCTGCCAAAAGGTACTGAGAAATTTACTGTCCCTGTCACTAACGATGGTCTTGGGAAGACCATGTGGCCTGAAGACCTCTCGGAAGAATAATTCAACTACCTGGGCAGCTGACCAATCTGCTGAAATGGCAAAGAAGTGAGCAAACTTTGTTAGTTTGTCGATTACCACATAAATGTTGTCCTTGCCCTGTACCCTCGGCAACCCTATAATGAAATCCATCGAAATACCTTCCCACTTCTGGCCAGGAATGGGTAGGCGCTGAAGTAAGTCGGCCGGGTGCTTGTGTTCAGACTTGTTCTGTTGACAAGTCTGACACTGTTTTTGACATGCTGGAGGACATCGTCCTTGAGGCCCTTCCAAAAGAACCTCTCTCTAACCTGTCTGTAGGTTTTAAAAAACCTCGGATGTCCTGTTGTGGGTGCATCATGAACAGCTCTCAACATCTTAGCTTTAAGCTTAGAATCTGACACTAGGTAAATTCTATCCTTATAGAATATGATATCATCCGTAACCCTGTACCTGCTATCGGAAAGCTGCCCATCCAATATTTGACATGCTTGAGTATTTTTAGAATACTCAACCAGCAAGTGGGATTTCCAATCTGCGGAAATCTCGGATAGAACACAACAAGCTGCCTCTGAAGGTCTCCTGGAGAGTGCATCAACCACAATGTTATTCTTGCCCTTGACATACTCAATGTCAAAATCATATGCCTGGATCTTACTAACCCATTTCTGCTGTCTCTCGTTCAGCTCTTTCTGTTCCAGGAAGTACGACAAATTGTTGTGGTCCATTTTGACTGTAAACTTGCCACCCACTAGATACTGCCTGAATTTAGGTAAGGCGTGCATGATGGCAAGCATCTCCTTATCATAGGTGGAGTAAAGTCTCTCGTTGTCCTTAAGTTTTCTGCTCTCGTAAGTAATGGGATGTCTGTCCTGCATCAATACTGCACCAATTCCGTTACCAGAGGCATCACATTCTTGAACAAACGGACGAGAGAAATCGGGTAGTGCTAAAACTGGACACGTGCTTGTGACAGTCTTGAGTCTATCGAAGACTACCTCTGTCTCATCTGTCCACCTGAAAGCCCCTTTCCGAGTAAGATCGATGAGGGGTGCTGTTGTCTGAGAGAATCCCTTAACAAACCTCTTTTGTAGTAAGAACATAACCCCAGGAACCCTCTCAAGTCTGATACATTCCGAGGTGGTGGCCAATCCCAGATTGCCTGTATCTTCTCCTGATGGACCTTGACTCCATTTGCCCCTATCACATGACCCAAATAGAGGATCTTTGTCAACCCAAACTCACAGTTGGATTCTTTCGCAAATAGAGACTGACTCTCCATGATGCTAAGAACCTCATCCAAGTGCCTCAAGTGCTCCTCCCAAGTCCTGCTGAAGACCAAGATATCATCAAAAAATACCAGAACACTCTTGCGTAGCTGTTTCTTGAATAAATGATTCATGCAAGACTGAAAGGTGGCAGGTGCATTAGTGAGCCCAAATGGCATCACTATAAACTCTTAGTGCCCGTAGTGACATCCGAATGCAGTCTTATGAACATCCTCTTCGCGGACACGTATCTAATGGTACCCCGATCGAAGATCAATCTTCGAGATATAAATTGCCCCATGTAGCTCGTCTAACAGCTCATCAATCCCGGGAATAGGGTACCTATTCTTAATGGTCCTCTTATTCAGTGCATGGTAATCAATACACATGCGAAGAGTACCATCCTTCTTCACTAAAACCACTGAAGAAGCGAAGGGACTACAACTGGGCCTGATGTGTCCCATGTCTAGGAGCTCCTTTATCGTCTTCTCTATCTCTTCCTTATAGTGCCTCGGATGACGATAAGGTGTAGTAATAATGGGCTTAGCGCCCTCCTCCATCTCTATGATATGCTCGAATCCCCTGTCTGGAGGTATACCTGGCGGGATGTCCTCGAAAACCCGTTTGTGCTTATCAAGCACCTGCTGAACATCAAAGTGAACCTGCTGCCCTGAATCCGGTGTGGATTTAATGGATATGAAGCACTGGGCTGCCCACTCCATGTCACTATGCCTCATGATGCCCTCCATCCTGTGAGTAGATACCAACCTAGGCCCGCCATCTAGCATGGCCTTAAGAACCACTTGTTGATTACCCTGCATGAATTCCAATTGCTTTAGCTTGTGATCAATGGTGTACCTTGCTAGGGTCTGTAACCACTGCATACCCAGAATAGCATCCAAACTGTCTAGGTCAATGACATAAAAATCTGCCTCTAGGAGGTAATCTCCAAACTGGATTGGAAGACCGGAGATCTTACCTATACAACTCAATAAGTCCCCTCCTGCTACCTTGACCTCAAACTCTGGAATATCATCTACCTGTAGTCTTCTCCTGGAGACCTTACCTGTGCTGATAAAATTGTTTGTAGCACCTGTATCTAAAAGGCAAACAATCCTTTGCCCTATAACTACTCCTTTCAAATGAAAGGGGTGACATGTAGGAATCCATGAAAGGGATGCTAAGGTAACTGGGGGCTTCTCATGGGGGGCTCTCTTCTTCTTTCCTTCTGCTGATTTCTCTACTTGAGCCTCCTCATCGCTGTCCTCCTCGTCCCTGCCCTCATACTGCTCCTCTTCTTCCTCAGAAGCTACCTCAATGTAGTGCAGTTTGCCTTTCCCAAGGCACCTGTGATCTGGAGTCCAAGGCTCCCTGCAAGTAAAGCACAACTTCCTCCTTCTCAACTCATTTCTAGTCTCAAAGTCCAGTCTGGGTGGCATATTCTTATTCTGATTTTTATTCTTCTGGAATGACGAACTCCCCTTAAGGGTTTTCCTAGGGGGCTATAATATGGAGGAAGGTGAGTCTAGATAATGTGCTAACTTAATAGTGTCATCTAGGGTATCCGGTTTGAGAACTCTAACCGGTCCCCTGAATTTATCCTGTAGGCCCTCAATAAACAGCATGACCTTCCTCTTTTCAGACATGTCTGGCACCATAATGGAGATCCTCTGAAACTCATCGATATACTGCTCTAGTAAACCACTCTGTTTCAACTGAGCTAACTCTCTGTAGTAGACCTCTATGTCCTTCCTGTCGAAACGGCTGATCAATCTGGTGCTGAATGTCTCATATGAGGTAATCAATTCGTGATCCTGGGTGACAAGGTTGTGGTGCCACCAATCATATGCAGCTCCCTCTAAATGCATAGTGGCAATTTAATTGCCTCGGTCTCCGACATGGGCTTGAGGGTCAAGAAGGTATCGAGCTTGTGGATCCAAGCTCTAGCGGATGTCCTACTGCTGCCATTGAACGTAGGAAGAGTCAACTTGTTCATGGCATGTTTTAAATCCCTGTTTGGACCCTTGGGTCTCCTATCCTGCTGGTTCCTACCAAACTCCCTCTTCTGAACCATGTACTATGGAAAAGTCAAATCTGCTTTGACATGGTTTGGTAACATATTCCACTCGTCATACATGGTCATCACATTCTCTGGGAGAATGCCTGTGGCCTTTGGTGGTGCTACTTCTTCCCCTGCATTATTATCCACAAAGTTTGGCATAAGGGGCCTATCAGACGTACGAGTGGGTGCCCTAGCTGCTCTAGGTGATCTTGTTGTGCTGCCGCTAGTACTGTGATGGCTAGCGGGTCTCCTGACTGTAACTGATAACTGCTGGATAACCCCTGTAAGCTAGTGTAAAACATCAACAATATGGTCCTGTCCATCTTGTATCTGTCTCATAGTCTCCCTGGCCTCTCTGTCTGCCTCCTCAGCCATAGTCACACCTGGAGTAACCTATTCAAGAATAAATTCCTCGTCCTCTGTATGGCTGGTCTCAATATCTACTTGAATGGGAGAATCTGTCTGTTCCTGCTCAACCCTGTTATGTCTAAACCAGGGTATCCTGTGCCTGCTATTGCATACCTGGCTAGCATGGCTACTGCTGCAACCAACTGAAAATCTGAAAATGATGATCCCACTAGGATGGCAAGATCAATGGCTCTGATACCACTGTAATGATCCTTACTAGATTACTTAACCAAATTTCAGAATGAAGGACCTCTGAAATCGTAACTCCGGTTTATTTACCAAACAATTCTGAATAACTGTGTTTGACGCTGAATGTAAGGTGTCTGTTGAAGTTTCTATTGCTGACAGACTAGAATATAAATAAATCCGAATGCTTGCATAAGACTAGACTGAATATTATTCTATGAACCACGCCAAACAATATTGTTTATTATAAGTTCTCAGAATGCAGTTAATGAAAAACTTGCAAGAAAGGTGTATATTTCCACATATGGTGATACGCTGAGGAGTAAGGAGATCTCCTAACAATGCCCGCCAACTCAATCACTGTTCATGTGTAATATATACAGTGTACGTTGTTTCTATGCAACTCAGAATGTCCTTGCGCGAACTGCACCTCTTACATCCCCTTCACGCGAGCTTACTTCCCAACGCAGTCTGCCTTCCAATCAACGTCCAGCTTCAACGGATGCAATGACGACTAATGAGTCTGCCGTAGCAGCTCCAACCGCTTCACCTGCCAATCCCGATACCCCGTACACACCAGCTCCCGTGGGATGGCTCCAACCAAGGTGCCCGACGTTGTGGGAGTCACGCGTCTTCCGTCCTCCACGCACAATTAACTTATCACTCCAGACGCACACCGCCCAGTCACTTACAGTCCAACGTAATACTCAGGGTATTATTGCGGGCTTTCCCACTGCCACCAGACTTACAATGTGATAGCACGATTTGAATGTGCCTAGCTGTTTAGAGACGACATTACTAATCCCTTACACGTTCACTATAGAACTGCGAAAACTCCCTTAGATGCATGGTTCATAATCTACACGCAATATGCTGCTATTCCCTAGTGTCGAGATGTGGAGTTGTGATTCGGACTTGATTTCTCTAGGTCTGGCCTTTAATGGTTAAAACAAGAAATGCTGAAACAAATTATTTGTCTTACCGATACAATAAATGCTGAAGTGAAATCTGAAGTAATTCCACCATAAGTGAGAATGCTGGGGCTACGTCCAGTTTCTCCAATTCCTTAAGGGGCTACATCCTCAAGAAAACAGTCACAAAAAGCAACCAGATATTTAAATCCTTGTTTATATTATTTGATGGTGCTTTTCTCAAGGACGATCTCTTTCTTTTATAACCTCGAAGTGAGGGAAAGCAATGCTTTTTAAGAGATGTGGGATAAAAGGTTTCATAAAGTGACTTTAAGTCACTTTTATAATATAAAGTACATAAAGTGACTTTATAAATCCTTATTATAAAGTAAAGTGACTTTTCTTTTATAAAGTGAACCCAGTAATAAAAGCTTGCCCACTGAAGCCTGTGACTGGCTGACATCCTCTGACAGAGCCATTAGCCTACCTTGATGGGGGAGATAGACTAACCTGGCGCCCTACTGGCCTACTGCGGGATTGGGGACATTACAATTCCTAACCAATCTAACTATGACATTACAATTATGTATGAACCCTAACTGTGCTGCAAGGTTTCAAGTTTGGGATTACACAACCAAAGAAGTCCTATATGTGGACATTATGATTATGTATGAACCCTAACTGTGTTGCAAGGTTTCAAGTTTGGGATTACATAACCAAAGAAGTCCTATATGTAGTAAACCCTAACCCTAATCTTGTGTAATTGTGATTTAGGGCAAAGTTATAGCGCAAAGGAGAGAGGGGACATTACATCTCGTCCTTTTCTTTTTCTATTTTGTTTTGCCGATGTATCCCCTTTCTTTCCCCCATTTTCTTTTCCTTTTCCTTTTCCTACTCTATTCTCCTTTTCTTCTCTCATTTTCATGTTAGGTTTCCCATTCTCCCCCTCACCCCTTCTAGTCTTGTTTATTTGCCACTCCTTTCTAATAAATGATGTTCCTCTCTTTGTTTTTATTTTATTTTTATCGTCTTTGTTTTGATATCATTATCTTTGTCTTATTAATGATGTCCTTTCTAATTTTGTTTGTCCTCCATTTTTCATTTTTATGCCTTTTGTAGCATTATTAATTAGACATGATATCATTAATAATTATTTATCTAATTAATAGTCAACCTTCTTATTTTTTATTTATTTCTCTTTTTTGTTATTTCTCTTTATCTATTCATATGCATACTTATCCATTCATGCATATGCATATTCTTTACACACACACAAACTCTCTCTCTCTCTCTCTCTCAAGTTCGTTATTTAGTTATTTTCTTTTTATTTAATTATTTTCAATGTTTATTTCTTCTTCATTATTTAGATAAGATAGCAATTTTTTAGGTTTTAATTAATAGTATCAATAATATATAGGTATCATTTTTCATTTATTATATATATATATATGTGTGTGTGTGTGTGTGTTTAATTTCTTTATTTAATTTAATTTGTTTTTATTTCTAATCTTCAGTACTTCTTCAATATTTAGGTATTAATGAATAATATAGAGGTATCTTTACTCATTTATTATTAATGTTGTATTTTTATTTTTGTTTTTATGCTTTGGCTTTCTTATCCTAGATCTTGTGCCCCCTTCCTACTATCCCTCCCTTATCTTTTTAACCAAGTTTTGGTCTGCAAACTATCATTTTTTCCTTAAGCTGTTCTATCTCATCCTGATGATGGTTGACGGAGTGTGACCCAAAACGTCGATGCAAAAACTCTTACACTGTTTAATTCAGAAAACAATTAAAATTTTTAGTATGGACTGTGGAAATCTGATCAACTTAAAACAATAAATCTCTTTTTATTTATATTCATATCCAACCGGAATTCTCATTTATTAACTATGTTGCCACACATGACATGTACTGCTTTGAATTGCAGGTAATATGCATCTGATCAAACATTCTATATAGGTCTTTCTGGCTGTCCTGATTTTTTCTGCATTCATAAAATAAAGATCCACATCTACAAAATTTATCATATTTAATGGAGTGAACTTAAACAGATTGAGACACATTATCTTCCGGTTTCATGTTACTGTTTTCCATACCATCCTAATCCTCATTTTATTTTTTGTGCCAATTTACACTATACTTGCTGCATTCACGTTTTAAAGAATCAGATTAATAAAATAGTTCATGGATTATCTTTTCATTTCAGGGTACTGTTTTCCATACCATCCAAATCCCCATTTTTTTGTATTTTTTGTGCCAATTTACACTATACTTGCTGCAATCATGTTTGAAAGAATCAGATTAATAAAATAGTTCATGGATTATCTTTTCACATGTTATATTACTACCTCATATATGCAGCTATGGTGTAATCATTCTGAAAACAGATTTAAAGTACAATGTTGCAAGTTTCAGGCTAACCTCAAGATGGTTATATGCATATAATAAGGAGCTGTATATATTACATTTTGAACATCTGTCCTTGTATAAATTGCATGCCTAATGGCTTTTGTTCTTTGTCCATTTTGTATCTTTTCTTTGCTCTGCAGACTGGTACCTAAAAAAGATTCATGGAGGATGCAATGCTGACACATTGGCCATTCGGAAAATAAAAATGCAATTTTAAACCTGACGCTTGATTATAAAAGACATAATCATCACTGCAAATATGTGAATGATAAATTTAGACATGGAAGACAACTATGAAGCTCAGATGGGAATTTTCCTTTAGAAGATAGGTTTATGCTTAATTAATGAATGAACGAATTGTAAAATACAATTTAAGTGATACGCCTCTCGTTTTTGGGGATTCTATACAAGGAGTCGGAGGAAAGTAATGCTGTAGCGTTGATAAGGATTCTATAACTTGCATTGGAATTCTACTGGCCATCTTTATATAGAATAATGTCCAGCTGTGTCATAGGGTTCCCCAAATCTCAAGCAAGAAATTTGTTCTCAAACTTAAAGCAAATCTTACAAAATTGTTTCATTTATCCCTAAATTCATATGGATAGGGCTTGAAGGTTGTCTACTAAAACATATTTTAAAAATATGTTTTCAATTTTTTTGGGTTCTTGAGAGTTTGCTGCTCATTGTTGTTGTCCTTCATGTGTTAATTAAAATAAGGTGCCTGGATCATGGACATCGTAGTTGAGTTCTCTGTTGATGCATTAACTTAACATAGCATAACCTTGCAACTGCTATACCCAACATTTCTAGACAATGAGTATTTCATGCACATTGCATGCCAAGAATTTTAAGCATTTTTATTGACCAATCCATTGTTGTAGACATGTTGGCCACTTGTTTTTGAAGCATTTGTGTCATCTTTACACATAGTTCATATCTATGTTAAGTGTTATTGGGGAGTTAGAGATCATATTCTGCTAGTCAGGAGACTATCGCGATTCATTTATGGGTTTGGATTATTAATACAACATAATGTAATCATCTTTATAGGCTAACCACTAATATATTGTATTGACAATATAATAATGATGATACATTTTGTTTCATTTTTATTAAATGTTTTGTTTTGTAACAAAATTTAATATATTAAAATGTATCAACGCTGTTTTATTTTGTTTTTATCTGCTTAGTATATGAAAATTTAGTATTTTAAAATATCTTTTGTTTTCCTTCTTCATTTTTGATAGATGAACTACAACCATGGGGATTACTCCCTTTTCATTAAAACCTAAAAATGAAATTATAGTGCAGTTATTTGGATTATTCCAAAATTCTAGACTATCAACTTTTGTAGGGCTTATAAATAAAATGCCCCCAATGTATATATAGTTCTTCCTAATTTTCGACTTGTATTACATGCTATTTTCAACTATTGGGTTTATAAACAAAATGCTCCAAATTCATACAAAGTTCTACATGTTCAACCTATACAACCAAGGGTACACAGGGATGCATCCTTGAGGTATTTTGCTTGTGTCCCCGCACCAAGGACTTCTCGGGTATGGAGGGGTGACTTGGGGACGTTTCCTAGCCACCTCCAAAATTTGCTAAAATGTCAGGGATGTTTCAGAATCGGGGGGATGACTCAGGGATAGAGTGAGGATGGTCAGCTGTCCTCAGAATGCATTGAGGACACTTGAGACCTTCTGAACTGTCTCGGGGATGATTAGCCATTCCTTTTTTCTAGTGCTCAGATAACCAAAAAAAAATACCCAACTTCATAAAAACATTTTTAAATTTTGGTACTGAATCATACTTATGTAATATAGGGGAAATACATAATTATAGATTGGATCACTCATTATTTCATTGAACCTTACTTTGCAATAATGATTTAAAATATATACTAAACCCAGACCAAAAATTGATAGATTTTATGCATGACAACATTTCCAATAATGACAATGGAAATGCTTAAAACAATCACATTGCTAGAAAAGCAATCTTACAAGGCTCTAGATATGCTTACAGTAAGAAATCCTCAGATTATATTTCATTCCATAGTGCTAAAACAAAATGAAAAAATAAACAAAAAATAACAGAAATCATAGTAAAGATGAAGCAATCATTTCTTTAATAACTTCTGCATATGAACAAAAACAATTTGAGAAAGTACATGTAGTTTCTAATTTGTATTTATACAAATATTGGAACATATATTCAAAACCTTAAGAGTACCACGACTAGCATGTCGTTGGGACAATATGCACACAAACATATCAAAACTTATATACATAGGCTATGATATGAATATTTGAATATATATGTGTTAGTAAACAGATTTGCACTTCAAAAATACCAACACAAACTGACTCACAATGCCCAGAAGAAAGTACAAATGTTACTAATAGTTGGAGAAGTTATCATTAGATTGATAACTTTCCTCTGAATTGAGAGGTACAACTCCCTCTTAGAAAGATTTACAATGAATTAAAATATTGGTTATGTCTTTAACCAGAAGACACAAAGGCATACCAACATTCACCCATCAATATAATGTGAATGCAATTGCGGATTTACTAATTTAAAAGAAAACTAAATGCATGGCACACAGACCATTCACTTATTCTTCCCACTGTAAGAGCATGAGAAAGATTTAATATTTGTTTTCAGATACATGAATGAATAAATTCACAGATTTAATAACATTCATGAGTACAAATATGAAAGCATAAGAAGATGACTGAAATGACTCACAGATCACTCTCAATCAGAAAAATATATTCAAACTCAAAGATCTGATACATATTCCTCCTTCCTCCTCAATACACAGTAAAAGACTAAAAGATCTATTTACTCCTCCATAAACCATAACTGAAAACATTACATGCAATCTCTCTTTCCCTTGTTACAATACCAAATAATTTTCCTTCTTTGCTGGAGCACACAGACTGCCAAAAAGAAGAAGAAAACCGGAACCCCATCTCATCAACTTTCCCCCGATAAATAATATCTTATTGGTAGTTATTTGGTTATTGTAACCGATTCTTGAAAATCATTTCCTCTTTAATCTTTATTTTCTTTTTCCTCTCGTGATCTTCTCTCATTTATATTTTGATATCTTTATAAACTATTGATTTAAAAGTTTATAAGGATACAATTTAACATC
>MU227412.1:514740-529466 GCA_018584345.1 Thuja plicata
TTGTACTTCTCTCTTTGCTTGCTCCAATTCTTCCCTTGCAATGTTTAATGTGCACCGATTTGCATTGTCCACCTTGCATTTGCCCTAGTTGCCACAAGTCTCCACTCCAGTTTCTGCTTCCTTTTCCAGCCACATTCAGGGTCCTGTTTTCTTCTACCAGTTAGGACATTATGATTCTAAGTCTAGTCTGTTGTTGACGGCTTGATATATCTCCATTGGCGCTCCTCATCAGAAACTGTTGTTGCCGTCATCTCCATAATATTTGTTTTGCAATTTCTTGTTTCTGACAAATTATTTCTTCCCTTTCCTTCTTTCTGCCCTTTTTCAAATTCCTTCCATAAACAGAAAATTGGGTGTGAGCTTTTTTTGATAAAGAGGTTCAAATTTAGTGTTGTTTAAAATATGAATATCTAATTTAGATTTTAATTATTAATATATAAAATGTAATATATTTACTAATGTTCATTTATTTTGATAATCTTGTGGATTTAGTTAATCATATTAGTCAAATTTAATCGTGATATTTTTGGTAAATTTAATCCTCTACAGCTCTTAGTAACATCAGAATACTTTTCTGCTTATCTAATTTCTTTTTACTTACTAATGCAGTTTATGATTATCAAAAATAAAATAAGATTCAATAGCAATTTCTCTGGCAGGTTATGCGGTTTGGGAACTTGCCAGGATGGGCGTTGAAACTTTCTGGACTAATTCAATGTGCCCTTTGTACATATGGTGTTGTATGCAAAATATGCAACATTTCAACAAGTTGTGCTCACGATGATGAGAAGTATTGTCACCTTCCAGAAGATTTGCTATGGAGAGAACCACTCTTTGACCAAATGATTGTCAATGCATATCAACCGGGTGAGGTATGATATTTGACATTCTACATATGACAAGGATAGTGCATAGTATAATGATGCATGTTATTCATACTTGCATATCTAGTTTTTAATTTTACATCGAACATCAATTTAATCCAACTTGTATTAATAACAGAGTGAAATCAGTGACTTGATGCACGTCTCATGTGTTTTTGGTTATTTGATGTTTCTAGAACCAAGGTGTTCTAGAAGATGATACGTTTAACACCCTCTTCTGTGACTTGTTTAACTAATCACAAATGCACTGATCTGATAAGAACACAACTGCATAATTATTTTATAAGGTGTGGTTTATTACCAAATCATCTTATACAAGCTGTTAATCTGATGCCAAGGTGCTTATAACAATACCAAGGACAATGACATTATCTAACCACTATCATTAAGCAAAGTAATACTTAGTGCAGCAAAGCAGAATGCCCTATACAAGGTGCAGAGACACTTCTCTGTGGTGTTACTATAGAGAATTGCAGCATTGATCGGCAATTGTAGGCATACCTCAATATCTACCAAACTAGAGTAGAATATCAACAATGACAGCTTCTTCATCCCAAGTCATGGAGAGATTCTAGATAGGCCCATTGCCACATTGCCCTAGAGAATTCCCTGCAGTCAAGCAAACACTTGGTTTATAGTGCCCAAGATGAGTAACATATGGTTACAGTTTAATTTTAAATTAATAGGGTGCAACTCAACCTTAAACAATGCAAATTTGAGGATTGCCAAGGACCTTTAATGTTTCAACTTCTACAGCATTCTAAGAATTTTAACTGAACAGAAGGATAAACCAATGGCTGTTTCTGCCAATTGGTTTGCACTATACAAATCCTCAGGAAAAAGGCTTCAACACTAGTTCTCATGAAACATCTATTTTTCTAACAACTCACAAGATTGATTCTAGGTACCACTATCTGTCATGATGTCTAACTAGTTTGCATTGAATCATAATAGGGGAAAACAAGGTAAGAAGTGTATACAATAGTTATAGGATTGTTTATGCTATCATTATGTGCATGTTTTCGGTTCATTCCTGCCATGGCAGTGCTAAAGCATCAAACAAGCTCTTACCAACACCTAGAGATTTATGAAGTAAATTGCAAGGGGAACAATATGCTAATGCTTCCAAGAGATGTTGTGTAGCTATTTATTTCGTGGTTTTAGCCTCACCCTTGCCCCTATTTAGCTCTTAACCAATTTTCTTTGTTGCATCTAGCACCAAGCAATACCAACTTCCTACTATATCAATAAAAGATTGGGATGGTTTGTTGTTGAGGGGCCACAACTTGCTTTGATGTAGGTGTAGACACCTAAATTTGGTCAGGTGTACTTAATCAAATCAAATGGCAATTTATCAAATCAAATGGAAGCTATTCAAATCAAAAGGCACTAAATCACATTAAAATCAAAGGATCAATTAATAAATATATCAATTAATTAAATCTAAGCCTAAAAGGGATTAATCAAAACTATGTAATTGATTTAATCAATTAGTTAAATAGTTTAAATCAAAAATCAAATTCAACCTATTCCCTTACATGGCTAATTTAATTTAATAAATTAAATTAGCCATGTAAGGGAATAGGTTGAATTTGATTTTTGATTTAAACTATTTAATAAATTAAATTAGCCATGTAAGGGAATAGGTTGAATTTGATTTTTGATTTAAACTATTTAACTAATTGATTAAATCAATTACATAGTTTTGATTAATCCCTTTTAGGCTTAGATTTAATTAATTGATATATTTATTAATTGATCCTTTGATTTTAATGTGATTTAGTCCCTTTTGATCTGATTAGCTTCCATTTGATTTGATAAATTGCCATTTGATTCTTGACCAAATTTAGGTGTCTACAGTAGGTAACCCACACAACACTACTAGAAGATAGGTGTGCAGGCTGTGCAAATGGTGATGACAACATTCTAGTAGAAGGGTGCCATATGAAATAGAATGGAATGGTATCATCATAAACACATGCATCATAGTATACAAGCAAATTAGAAACATCTTTAAAGTATAACATCAATATTCTCCCCAACTTACCAACAGAAAGCTTAAGAAGGGGTGCACCAATAATTATCAAATGAAAGCAAGCTTAAAATACAAGTAGGCACAATGTTTCGTGCATGTGTTAACTAAGCAAACTAGATTGCACTAAGACAATATTGTTGTGCTAGCATAAGAACACTTTTAGATGAAGGAAATCAACCTGCTTGAAGACACAAGAGGCTCCCTAAGTCTCAAAGGGGTTTTCGTACATAGCGAATACAATAGCGTCAACTTAATGTTAGACTTCAAGTTGAGTTGATGATCTATTGTTCAATAAATTGATGAATTTGATAACTTAATAGATGTAAAGATAATAAAAGTAGATACATATCTCCATATTGAAACTTCTAGTTATCCTAATTCTTAACAGTAAATACCTTATACATGTGTGTGTGTGTGTGTGTGTGTGTGTGTGTGTCATTGTGCAAGTTACCGATCATCACGACAGTAGCTATTCCTATCATTTTGACAATCATGTTCATCTATTCTACACTGTTTGCACCTCATGCAAATGTCATAAATCCAACAATTACAATGGTCTTGTCACTTGTGCCATTGATAGACAACATATATCATACTAGGCAATTTCTCTATTTAACAACATAGTAGCTGTAAATTGGAAATCTACATTGCACCATACCTATACATTTAACAAGTATTGAAAAATGCATGAAAATTAACTATACAGGTGTGTACCATTATCAGATGACATGCATGTTGTGACTATGTAGAAATACACTCCTAGCACATAGATTGTACAATCTAATCAATTTGTGTCCGCATGGCATCTCTTTTGCAAATTCATGCAAACGTTACCGTAATCATTACATTAATATTACAAGAGCACATGATGATAGCAAGAGCAAAAGTAAGCACATGAAACATTCACTACAATGATCCTTGTCAACTTTAAGCAAGGGTGTGATACAATTGATCCACTTGATCACCCTCATAGTGAGTGTAGGGTCCCCTAAACCAAGGGTTAATGAGGATGCTATAGTGCAATGCCAACAACTCTTGCTTTATATCATATGAGATGTATCAATCACCCTTGTTGCACTATCAACAACACGGTAGTGTTGTTCTAGGATAGTGAGAGAGATGAGATCAGAGGGGTGTACTTGCACAACGTCATACATGCAAAACATGACTTATCATTCAAGCACATAAACAACACCGCGATCAACAAATACACAATACCAATGAGTAGAACCAATGAAAACAACATCAACATGCCATTGGATTAATCAAGAGGTGTAGGCATGACATAAGTGGAATAGAGTTTTTTTCCTTCTGATACTTGATGAATGAAATCAAATGAAAATTATCATTGGTTTAGCTTCTACTCCCTCTTTAAACTTAATCAGAGGTTTTTTCTCAAACTTATGACCCAAAGTGCAAGTTTGTCCTTCCCCCACCCTAAATGTAGCCTCAAAAATAAAATGGTGCTCTAATGCACAAAATCACTTTTAAGTCTTTGTTCCTCCATGAACTATTTCAAATAGTTTAGACTAATTAGATTGGATTTAATTTTTTTTTATAAACATACTAGTTATTTGATGGCAATAAGCTGAAATCATTAAAAATAAAATCGAGCAATTGTAAGTTTTTGGAAAATTTGAGAATCCTAGTTTACTTTAAATTAATTTTCAACTTTGGTTTAGTCATAAGTCTATAATAAGTCCATATTATTTGAAAATAGTGCTACTTACTCTAGCTTTTGATCTTTTCCCATTCTCTTGTGGATTTAGTGTCATGCAAGAGAGTAACATACTAATGTGCTGGTTTGATTTTACCCTTATCTACATAACAAAAGTTGAAAATTCACTTATAGTGTTCTCCTGTGCAGCTTGTTTGCATGGGCCCATGATTTCCTTCCCCTTTTCCTCTTTTCCTATGATAATGAAACAAAGGATAAACATAAAGAAACAAATGGAATGGCAAGAAAAGTCCTTTAATCATGAGATAAATAAACAACACGAACAAAGAAAAAAACAATGGAGTTAAAATGGTAAACAAATGGCCATAATAAAATATTGCTATCGAGAACCTTTTCTTCCCACATTTCTCAAATCCTCTTTCTCTTGAATTTTCTCCGAATCTCCACCTTTTTTTTTTATCGGTAATAGTTGAGTATTATTATTATCATAAAAGGTAAAAGGTACATTTCAAGTATGTGTATAATGATCTGCCCAGTCATGCTATTGTGCAGAATCCATTACAATCTGTAAAACATAAAACAACAAAATGGGTGGTAAACCTCTTCACCCGACATCACTGCGATTCCATACATAGTTCCTACACCATCTATGAATAGCTAGTCTGTAAGTATTTATGAAGAAACTATAACACAGATACGAAGTCCAAAGATATTTCTAGCAGCACGGAGCACTTCCACCACTTTCATCAGGTTTAGCTCGTCTGTAACTGGATGTGCTTCAAAAAGCCATAGTGACGAGTAGAGACAATCATTTTCAAAGCTAAAATGCCTTTATGGCCAAGCCAAAATTTGGAGCGTCGATCTATACTAGGCTCCATATCACAAAAAATTCTAGTTGGATTTTGTTTTCATCCTTGCTTTATTTCTTCATCCTCTGTGTGCTCGGCGGGCATTTCACACTGACCTTCTTCTTCTAGGGATTAGCAAGTTCAGAGCCACCTACCTTGCACCAGGTGGTGGGGGACGTTCGCGAATTGTTGCCTTAATGGATTCTCACCCGATGAATCTGTCCATCCTGTAGTCATCTTTGTTCACACCCCATGGCCAGCGCACAAAGGGGATTATGCCTTGCACCCTCTCCTGGTCTTCATCAGCAATGCCTTCTGTGATGTTGAAGCCCACACCCGGCCATGCCCACTCGAAGAAAGAGTCCATGCTGTCCAGGATGTCCTTGTTGAAGAGCTCAAACATCACCTCCCTTGCTTCATCGTGCTCCACCTCGAGTTCGAGTGCCCATGCCATTAACATTGAAGGAATGTCCATGTTCAAGCGTCCTCGGTGAGTGGCCACAATAAATTTTGGGCCCAATGTGTCCATGACCGCGTCTTCTAGCTCCTTGGTGGTCCATCACATGAGCTTTCAGATTCTTTTCACCTTGATTTTGCCAAAGAAGCCCTTTTGCTACTTGTTTTTCCCAGGCCTCAATGTGAGATTTGCCTCCATCGTTGTAATTTTCCTGACTTGTGTTCAAAAACTTGCAAGGTTGTTAGACCAACTACATGAAATGAAAACAGAAAGCTTTAAGAGAGGTGGAGAGGACATGAGCATTTATGCGGATCACTACATAAATAGTTGTCATTTATTTAAAACTTTTCCTTGTGCAATTGTCTCGTCTCGTCGACGTCCCATCTCCATGATGTTTCTGCCATTTCATCAGCCTTCTTGTCCTTCCGATGATTGATTTAGCGCGAGTCGGGGTTAAAGAGTCCCACTTGTCATTTATGCACGTTTGGCCCAAGTGGCATTCTGTCATCTTTCCGTCATTAATGAAGGGATGAAGTGTAGATTCCCCTGGACGCCGCCACTGCAAAGAATGATGATTTGAGTTGGGGTGACATGATGTCAAATCCCTTCAATCCCACAGATGGATTTGCCTGTCCCATCTATCATGCAAGAGTTCATAACCGCATCGTTACCCATTCTGCGTCTTTGGCTTTTTAGCTGACGTGGATAATTCCATGTGTGGATATGATTGTTCCCAGCGTTCATCGCTTTCAAAGGTTAAGTTAGTGAAGTTTTCAAACTGCTTGGCCCCAACCACATTAAAGTTAGCCACCCAGTTGGACAAGCAATCAACCTCAATGTTACCTGCTCTTCTAACATGTGAGATTTTAAAATTTTCATAGCCGTTGAGGAGTTCAGAGATGTAGTTTATATAGGATTGGAGGTGCCATGCCCAAATGTGACTCCTTTGGATGACCGCGACAATGACTACCGAGTCACCTTCTAGGTGAAGATTTTTGATTCCTAGTTTCAGTCCCATCTTGACCCCTAGCAAGGTTGCCTGCACTTCAGCCATGTTGTTTGTTCCTTCAATTATCCTTTCCGCTTCAAAGGCCAATAAGTTACCTTGCCAATCCTGCGCAATGGCACCAATGCCAGAGACCCTTGGGTTGCCTCTTGAGGCCCCATCAAAATTAATTTTGATCCAGTCCTTATCTGGCACTTTCCATTTAACTCCTTCCTTTTTACTGCGGGCCTTGTGTTTCGGACAATTACCCCATGAGCGAATTTTGATTCCTGGCCAGCTATTTTTGATCTTTTTGTCTAATTGAGTGAAGGGACATTTTATGGATTTGTTGTTTGCTGAGGTGGTCATGATTTCTTCTATTGAATTGTTGATCCTTCTCATTAGCATGTATAAAGTTTCATTTTGATCTCCGAAGATTCTGCGATTTTTCTCCTTCCAAACATCCCAAAGTAGGGCGGAAGGGCATATATCCCATATTTTATCGAGGCGAGACCAGCCAGGGGCAGAGGGCCACCCCACCAACACGCCTTTGAGAGTATTTTGTAAGGGACGATGCCATCCCAGTTTTTGTTGAATCATCTCCCAACATGAGCTAGCTATTTTGCAATTGACCAAGAGGTGGTCAACATTTTCTTCAGCCCCGTCGCACATTGGGCATTTTGCGGGACCCAAAAATCTGAGTTTTTTCCTTCTCTCTCCTGTCAAGATTCTTCCCCTAGAGGCGAGCCATGCAAAAACCCCCGGTTTGGGGAGGCAGTGTTTGCTCCAACAAAGTTTTGTTGGCCATTGTTCTTCCCTGTCTGCCCTTTCCAAAAGATGGTAGCCCAGTTTCACTGAATATTCTCCCCTTTTTGATGCACACCACATCACCCTGTCATTATCTGAGGTGAGAAGAATGCTTCTGCCCTTCAAGATTTCTTGCATTGTCACTTTATGTTGTTCTAATAAGTTCTCATGGTTCACTGATTTCCATTTCCATTCTCTGCCATGTGCTTCCTCAATTGGCTCTAGGTAATTAGAGATATATTCCCCCCAAGCCCTGATGAAGTAATTGCGCAGATCATGCAATTCACCATTTCCTTTTAGGGCTGGAAGTTCGCTGCAGGAGTCATCCCAAAATTTTGCAGACTAGCCATCGCCCACATTACAAGATATATGATCTGTGATTAATCGGTCTGCAAGAGATAATGAAGTTCCACATAGCAGAACCCCGTGGGGGGATTTTTGATAGTAAGGATGCGGTTATCACTAGGGTTGTCAAGGTATTTTGCTTTAAGGATGCAGACCCACATGTTGCTTGGTTTTTGCTGGATGTCCCATATTAACTTGGCCCCTAGTGCAGTATTCATGAGTTGCCAATTTCTGATTCTGGCGCCACCATCTTGCTTGGACTTGCAAATCTTATCCCAAGCAAGCAGTGGGATTTTGTCCCCCTGAGACAATCCATTCCAAAAGAATTTTCGCATGCCCTGCCCAATTTTGTTAATAATGTTGGTTGGGATCCTAAGGCAGAACATTGGAAAGACTCGCATTGCTGATATGACCGATTTTAGCATAAGAATTCAGCCTGCCGATGAGAGCCATTTCCCCTTCCAGCGCGTCATTTTTTTTAAAATAGCAGAGGTTAGGTCAGTCCAGATTTCGGACTTCCCAGCACCCTCAAAAAGTGGAATACCTAAGTATTTTGATGGGAGGGAGCCCTTCCTCATGCCAAGAAATTTGCATATTTCTCTGTCACTGGGGGGAGTGTTAAAAAAATAGATTTATGATTTTAGCCAGTTTACTTGCTGGCCTGAAGCGGAGGTGTATTTGTCCAGCATTGATTTCATTACTCGTGCTTCCCTGCAAGAGGCCTCCCCCCCGAGAAAGGTGTCACCAACAAATTGCAAGTGTGAGAGGGTCGACTCCCCTGCTGCCACCTTTATGCCTTTCCATAGCCCTGAATCTCTTTTTTGTTTGATTAATTTGCCCAAAGCCTCCGCCATGATAATGAAAAGGAACAAGGATATTGGATCCCCTTGTTTGATGCCTTTGCATGTTTCAAAGAATCCTTGCGGGCTGCCATTGACAAGGATGGAGAGCCACACATTGCTGAGGCAACCCCCAATCCACTCTACCCATCCCTTTGAAAACCCAAACTTTGCCAGGATTTTGAAGAAGAAACCCCTGTCAACCTCATCGTAAGCTTTCCTAATGTCGAGTTTAACCAACGTCTTTTCTGTCTTGGCCTTTTGGACTGTATGAATAGCCTCATGTGCAACAATGATCCCTTCGTATATCGATCGATCAGGGGTGAAGCCACTCTGTTCCTCCGAGCTTACTGACCTCAGAATGGTTTTCAGCCTATTTGCCATAGTTTTGGATATAATTTTGTAAATGACATTGCAAAGAACAATAGGCTTGAAGTCACCAAAGCTGGAAGAGTCCGATTTTTTGGGAATCAGTGCAATAAGAGTGTTATTCATATCTTTTAGGATGAACTTCCCTTTGCGTGCCTCCTCTACAACTTCCCAAACCTCTGTCCCCACAAGTCCCCAGAAATGCTAATAAAAGAGGGCAGTGAACCCATTTGGACTTGGGGACTTGTCCCCCCCATCCCAAACAGGGCATTCTTGACTTCCCCAACAGTGGTTGGTTTCATGAGAAAGGCATTTTGGGCAGGGCTGATGCATGTTGGGATTGTGTTAAGAATGTCCTCGGAGAGGTTGTTTTGATGCCTTTCTACACAAAAGATATTTGAGAAGTATCTCACTGCTTCTTCCTTGATTTCTTGTTCCTTATCCAAGGTTTGTCCATGCTGGTTTTTAATGGAGAATATTTTGTTTCCTGCCCTTTTGACTTTGGCAGAATTATGAAAAAAACTTGGTGTTGCGGTCTCCATCTTGGAGCCACAACTCCCTTGACTTTTGCCTCCAGTAAATTTCCTCACGAGCCAGGATTTCCTCATACTCTTTCTTTAATTGTTGTTCCTTTAGAAATCCGACATTGGTCATTCTATGTGTGATAATATGCCCGTTCAGGGTTTTTAGCTCCTCTTCAAGCCTGTATTTCTCCACAAGAATATTTTTGAAGCATTCCCTATTCCAAACTTTCAGCTTCTCTTTAAGGAATTGAAGCTTTTTGTAAAAAATAAAGGCATGATTGCCAACTCTGCGTGGAGCACTATTCCACCATGTTTTCACCAAGTCATCAAAGCCTTCAGCTCTAAGCCACATTGCTTCAAACTTGAAGGGGCATCTGTCCGGAACAATGTCTTCTTGTATTCTCAGACCAATGGGGTAATGGTCTGATCCCGTTATTGGGAGTATCTCAGCCCTGCATATCCATTCAGTGGCCGACCAATCACCAGCTAGGAAGAATCTGTCTAGCTTGTCTGCTATATTGTTGAAATCCAATCTGCGGTTTGTCCAAGTGAAGTCTCCACCTTTAAGTTCCATCTCCATCAAACCACTATCCATAATGAAGTTTTGAAAATCTAATTGACTTTGCCCAGCCCAACCACGGCCACCTTTTTTGTTATTTGGCCTAAGAATGGCATTGAAGTCACCCCCGAGGATGAATATTTCCTCCGGGTTATCCCTTAAGATTTTTTATATTTCCTGCCAAAGGATGAGTTTGAGGGCTGGACTATTGGGGCCATAAATGTTAATGATGTTTATTCTTTTAAGAAGTTGCTTGGACGCAACCCTTGCCCATAACCATGATTTGTGTTGCTGGATGATGCCAATGTTCACAGCCTCTCCCTTCCATAGAAGGCCTAGACCCCCGGAAGCTCCAACTGCATCCACAAAAGAGCATTTCCACCTCGGGAGTTTTGCTGCAAACATAGAACAATCCTCGTTTTTGAGTTTAGTTTCTTGGATTAAAACTACATCGAGTTTCGCCTGATCAAAACATCGCTTGATCAAATGAACTTTGTCAGAGGCATTGCAGCCCTTGACGTTCCAAGATATGATTTTCATTGCTCCCGGGAAAAGGCATTGCCTTTTCCCGATCTCAATTTGCGCTAGCCGCTCGCACTGCCAGCCTTGGCAGGCCTCATTTTGAGGGTGCTTGCTCCCCTCTTTTTCTTTTCTCCGAGAGCAGCCTTATCCATGGATGAATCTGATTGCTCTATGGTTTTGACTTCTATGATGTCCAGTTGCTCCGAGAGTCCCAAGAAGTCCTCTGTGTCGAGGTCATCCCCACCATCTCTGTCCTTGTGGTCCAGACTGTTTCCCCCACTGTCTCTGGCTCCCTCAAAGGAATCCCCCAAGTTCCTGATGGGTGAGATAGGGATATCCTTGATTAAAGTTCCCGAGTTGTCAACCCAGGTGGCCGGGACGTAGTCCTTTTCCTCATCTAGTTTCTCGGTCGATGGGTCCAGACAGGGAGTGGATCCACCTTCATAGGTTTGCATCTCAGCTTCAGGAGTAAGCTAAGATTTTGGAATCTCTATTGGAGTGTTTTCTTTTGAGGGTGGAGCCATGTGCCTAGTGGGGCTGGGGGTCAGCTTCACCCCATTTTGTATTATGGGTCCACCATTTGTATTATCCTCCTTTCAGCATGTGTTCTGCTTTTCAAGACTTGTGGGCCTTGGAGTTCCATTCCTCTGCCTGAGTGGGATGCTTGCCGATGTGGGATCTAGAGCAGGGTTTTCAAGGTCTTATCTATCAGTATGTGGAAAGGCAGACAGTCTAAGGTTGTTAGGTTTGTCCAAGTGTGGGAGCGGGACCACGCTGGAAATAACCTCAGGAGCAGTTTCCTTACTAGAGCTCTCCTGTCTTTCTGGAATGAGGGTTTGGTTTTTCACTAAGGCGCACTCTGCTCTAGGTTCTTTTTGTGTCTACTGATGTCCTCTGTCACATAAAAGCTCTTCCCAAACCACACAGAGTCTTTTGCCTTTCCTGCCTCCCTGACAACATTTATCTCCTCATCTTCCTGGCGTGTTTTTTCAATCTGTTGTTTCCATATTCCTTCTCTCGATCTGAGTTCTATGAGTTCAGGCAGAGGATTAGCTTCATTCCATAGGATTAAGATCTTGATGTAGGTTGAGAGATCTTGCTTGTTGAGTGCCTCCCCCCAATCAATAAATTTCCCCAACATGTTGCCCACCATGGTTAGGGTTTCAATATTCCAGTATTCCTGTGGGAGGGTTTTAAGATTTATCCATAGAGGAACATCCACAAGCTTGTGTTTGGAGGGATTAAAATTTGGTTCCCAATCCTTGATGAGAAGGCCCAGACCGTCCATGAAGTGGGGACCCGATTGAAGAACTTCCACATTCACGTCATTTGTAGGGCATGTCACCAAGTAAAAACCATTGGATAGGGTTTTCAAGGTGCAGTCTGCGCTAGCATGCCTATAAACCCATGCTTTGATTTTTTCATATGCAAGCCAAGAGCCTGTCCATTTTAAGAAAAAGGCTTTGCATCTTAGGAACTCTAAGTTGTCACACGATTCCTTATGCGGAATCTTTAAAAAAGGTGTTGTAAATGTGGGTTTGGAAGAGTCTACCTCTTTGTTTTCATTGTTCGGTCCTGTCTGCTTGGGTCTCCGCTGTCTATGTTCGATGTCTTTGAATCCTGCTGGAGCCCCATGGTAAATCCCCTTTCCAATGCCATTTTTGAAAGAAAAACGGCCCCCTGCCCAATTGATCTCCAAATCTTGCCAAGCTCGAGAAGGTTGTCGAGGGTGCTTAAAAAACTGGTGTGGGCATTGGTTGAAGGGCCACCTCCGATCAACCTATCCCTTGTAGTTGAAACCAGAGTGGCGCTTCAAGCCCTGGTTCAAAAAATTTGACCGTTGCCGTCCTCGCTCCATTCTAGAACCAAATCTCCACCTATTTGAATTCACCTTCTCCCTTCCTTTTTCTTCTAGAAACTTTGCTTTTCCCTTTATAGCAATTAGTCCTCAACCAATGGAAACTAGAGAACATTATAAGGACTCCACGGAATGAAAGTTGCATGCTGTGAAAATGTTTTTTGAGCACAAAGGAGCTAAATAGAATGCAAAATACAATGAAATGGGATCTTGTTGTCAGATGGTTAAATCATTTTTCATAAGCATCTCTTTCCTTTTATTTCTCTCCCTCTACCTTCTATGGTGTTGTTTCCAACAAGTGAATCTGAAGGGATAGCTTTTTACTAGTCAATTTTGTGCCCACTTCTTTCTCATCCAATTTACAACTTCCTCTTCTTCTAAGCAATCAAATCTAGTGCACTTTAATGGGATCACATCTTTGCTAGATTTAGCTTCCTTAAATTCTTCCACTACCTCCTTGTTCATCCCATCTAACTAATATTCTTGTCTGCCCTTTAACGGCCTCATGTTGATTTTCACACATCTAGATGATGTGCTTTTTGTGCTCCAAATGAATTCTTTATTTTCATAGCTAATATCTGGATGGATGGCATTAATTTGCTTTACCCTTTTTGTTTTCCATGGTTAGTGTTCAAATCTCGTTGGCCGCTTTATTTTTTCTATTAAATCCAAGTTCATATCTTCTTGGTCGCATGGTTAGCGACAAATTCTACCATGCAGGTTAGTGGTTTCTGTTGGCAAGATGACACTTAGGGTGTATATCTAAGTCACAGGGTTCGGTGAATTTCATGCTTGAAGTTCGAAATTCGTCGAACATTTAAAAAAGGTATGAAATTCGCGAAATTCGTGTCTAAATTCGTATGTAGAAAGCACAAGGTTTTTTATCAAACTATATTTACACAAGACGTTTTCAAAAGGGACTTTTTAAAGCTAGGGCTTTAATTTCTTCCTCCGGCAATTCACATAGCCTAACCGATTGTCTGCGAACAACTATTAGGGCATTTCATTTGTGGTGGGTGGCAAATGTAGAGGGAAGAGTCAGAGGGACGAGTCACGAGCAAATTGAAACGGAGTTTATTTGCACACGAAGTTCTGTGCAGAGAATTTCTTCCACGAATTTCACGTATTTGCTTTGGCTGCAATTTGTATTAACGAAGAGCTTGACTACAGTTTATTTATTTCATTATATTAATCGAGAGTTTGACTACAATTTATTTATTTTTTCTTTGGCTCTTCCCGTGCTTTATAAAATTTGAAATATGTAGGATTGACTTTATAAACAAATTAAATATTCCTTTTATTTTTATTAAAATTATATTAAAAATTAACATTTAATAGATTTAAAATTAATGGTATGTGTTTTTTAATTATTAAATTATCATTTAATAGATTCACATTTAATGTTATTTTATTTTTTATTTTTAGTATTATTTTTTAATAATTAAAATTTCATATGTAATATTGTAGATCTATAATATTATTTTTTAACTTAAATGTATATGGTGAATTTAATGTCGAATTTTTTTCCAAATTTTTCTCCTCGTCGAACTTCATCCAAATTTTATAGTTGCCGAACTCGAACCTTGTAACTTAGGTGTATATGACTTATTTTGTGTTGTCATTATGGCAACAAAGTCATATGAAGTTTTGACAGTAAACTTTGAAGATCAAAATTGGCTAAGTATAAAAAATAGAGCAGTACAGAGATATGCAGTTGATCAGAGCACCAGCACACGTGCGTACGATCGAGTCAGACTATGCGCCTTTATATTTAAGCTTGCTGATATGTTATTAAGCTTAGACTTTACACGCATGATACGGTATCACAGTACGGAGAAGTTACAGCAGGTTAAGTGCCACTAGCAGTTCAGAATACAGAGCATGAGGCTGACCTCAGATTTTGGATTAGCGCATAATATTTTATTTTGTAATGGCCATGCGCCTATTATAATATGTTTGTAAATATGTCTTTAACACTCATGTAAACACGCTTAAGCCAATTTGTTTGGAAGCGTT
>MU227412.1:529988-573036 GCA_018584345.1 Thuja plicata
TCCCCCCCCCCCCCCCCCCCCCCCCCCCCCCTCTCTCAGTGTTTCTAACAATTGGTATCAGAGCTTTGGTCCTCTGAAAGAAAGTTTAACCACTTGAGGAGATCATGGATTCAGCGGCAGAGAAACATTTGAAAAAGAATCTTGAAGCAGCCCTTGATGATATTGACAGATCTGAAAAAGAAAATGAAGAACTTAAACTAAAAGTTGATGGCTCCCAAATGCTTATCAAAAAATTAAGAAAAGATCTGAAAGATTGCTCTACAAATGATTTGGGAAAAATGGTCAAAACGCTGAATGAAGAGAACATGTCTTTAAAGGACAAGATTGAAGATTTGAATGATTACAGATAGCCTAACAACTATTGAAGGAAAGACCAAAGAAAGTAAACAATTAGATGAAGAACTTATGCAAGCAAATATGAAGATCTTGGAGTTGGAAAACATCAAGAAAAAGATTGAATCTGAATTAACAAAAGCAAAAGATAAAATTGAGAAATTACACACAAGTTCTGATCTAATTCAATCACAACTTTATGCACAAAAGCTAAAAGGTGATACTACTGGTGTTGGATACAGTGTAGCTCAAATTGAAATCAATGCAATGCAAGAAAGAAAGAAAGCACAAGAAGAATCCACAGAAGCAAAGAAAATTGAGAATCTTGCGGAGGGTAATACACAACCTCCTAAAGATGAACACAAGCTAATTAACTGAACTTGTTATGCTTGTAACAAGCATGGACACTTGGCAAGAGAATGTAAAGAGGTAAGACCTTTCAATGGGTATTGTTATTCCTGTAATAAATTTGGTTATAGGGCTATTCATTGCAGAACAAGTCAAAGAAAACAATCACAGCAAAACCAAAGAAATCTGAATCAATATAATCAGAGAAATCAACCTCAGAGAAACTATCATAACATTACATGTCAGATATGCAATTATAATGGACACACAGCCAAGCAGTGCAACATGATAAACAATATCAATAGACCTCCAATCATTTGCCACTCATGCAACAAAGCAGGACATATCTCAAGGTTTTGCAGGTCAAGAACTCAAAAACAAGAAAAGCCTAAAGAATCATTATTTGAAGAATCTGGTGAAGTAAAGTTTGTAAAAGCTATAGAAGATTCAGGTAAAATATGGGTTGAAGTAAAGAAAGATAATGATGAGAACAAAGTAGTAGATGCATCCATAGTGGACGCACCTTCTACTTCTAGTTAAGTTGACCTTTTTGGTCTTAAGGGGAGCTATTTTAGCTTTAAACCCCTGCGTGGCTGGTATAGTCACCTCTGAGTATGCGCCTATGGATTCATGTAACTGATGACGAAATGAGGAAGTATGCATAGACGCATAGCTTGAACTTCGACTGAAGCAATGATTGAAATTCTCAATGTAAACCGTGTTACGACAACAAGCATTAAATGCAATAACCTCTTATATAAGTCAGTAAAAGATCTTTTATCCTCACTTTGCATTCGAGATTGAGCATTCAGAGAGCACAACAACAGTTATCATCGAAGTGTTGAAGGATAAACCGTTGGTTGGTTAGCAAGACAAATCGAAGTTGAAACAGAACCCTAGCGGACACGTCATTTCAAAATCTCGTGAAACCCTACTTAAGCAAGTTACAAGTAAGTAATGGCTACTCCTACAACGTTTGACATCTCTGAGAAAAAGAGATATGTGTTTAAGAAGCATCCATTGAAGTCTGTGCTAGATGATGTAGAAGGGGCATTCTCGAAGACTCCGCTAGGAGTCGTGCATGTAGAGGACATACGCGCTTACATTTACTGTAAGAAGGAGTCCGTTGGCGACAATAGCATAACCACGCTCATGGCATCAATGATGAAACCATATTACTCATTCAAGGATGAATACGCGCATCTCATTAATAACCCTATTTTTTAGTATACAAATGCGCATGAGTTCTATGAACCAGAATGGGTCAAAATTCTACTTAGTAGGATACATGATGATCTATATTGGATTGGTGAAGTTCATGTCTGCATTACTGCTAACCTCATTCATGAGATGACTGGACTGTCCAAGGTTGGACCCGTTCTTCCTACTGGAAAGGATGTAAAGAAACAGGTTGAGCAGGCTTTCTTATCTAGAAGTGATAGGCGCGAGATGACTGTTGATCCAATTGTGGAAGAAGACATCAAACTCCTCACCATGATACTTGGTTACAAGTTTCAGCATGCAAGCAGACTGAATAGTGTGTCCGAAGCTACTGTTCTGACAACAATAAGGATGGCAAGAGATAACACACAATATAATCTTTGTGAGATATTGCGCGCACAACTGATTGAGAACATTAGAGCTATCAAGCATGACAAGAGCAAAATATTCAGATTTGGCTCTTTGATTATCTACCTATACTTCCACATTGTTGGTAAAGTCTCTAATCTTTACCTAGACAGGAGCAAACCTACTATGTCACAAATTTCATTAAAGGCTACATCAGAAAGCAGTGTAAAGGATTCTATGGACATGGAGATCAAAACATTCAGGATCAAGATGCAGAAGAGGTTCAGAATACTGGAGAAGATAGTTGAAAAGTACAAATACACCATATGTTTCATGGTGGAAACTGACTATACTTGCATGGAAGCAATTGAGCCAAGAACCAAATGGATCCACCCACTTGGTTATGAAGTAGAAGAACATGTTTTAGAAGGATATGCACAAGTTCTTTTGTTTGCGCCTAAAGATCCAAAAGAGCCAAGACGGGGCACATACAGAGAGAAGACAAATCAAGTTGATTATGTTTTATACAGTGCAAATAATAAAAGAAAGGCATCAAGGATTACATCTAACATCCTAAAGGTTTATGGGGTCACACAAGAAGACCTAGATAAAGCTAGGGAAGCTAAAATTGCAAGAGAGCTTAAACAAACACCTATAGAAGTCAAGATAGAGAAATCAGATGATATCCACAAGAAGAAGAAGAAGAAATCTGATGAAGGTACATCTGCGCCTTCAACTACTATTGACTTGGAATCCTCTCCACTTTCGGTACCAAACAAACTGACCAGAAGAAGGAAACAAGTTCCCACAAGTCACCCATCCTCAAGGACAACACGGAGCAAAGTTAAGAATACTCAAGCCCCTCCCGAGGTAGGATTCAGACCTAGTCTTGAAGTCTTAAGGAACAGAATCATTAATGAAGGAAGACTTGACTCAATTTTAAATGTTTATGACAAGTACCAAGAGATAGATAAATCAGAAATACATTCTATGATTATCTCTCACATGATCAAGTTTAAAAGGTCAGTATTGGAACTCAAGATAGTCATACCAGACAAAGTATCGAACATACTAGACCTATTGAAAAGACAAGCAATAGAGGAAGATATGAGAATTAGAGAAGAAACATTAGACAATCTTCTCCCTATTTGCTCACATGATGAGAAAGCAATTCTGTTAGATTTGGTAAAACCTCATCTAAGAACCAAAACAAGAACTCTTCACATCATGAACAAAGAGTATGAGTTGGTTGGAAAAGAGACTGAAAAAGCATTTGAGCAAGTATTTTTGGATAGACACATGTATCCATCAACGACGCCTACAGCTAAAGTGACTCCAGTCCCTCCCAAACAGGATAAAGAACCTGTGATTCCAAATGTGCCTATGACAGGTCCACAGGATTCAGCACCCAAAATTACATCACCCTCTGATACAATCAAGGAATCAGATGAAACCATTGTCATAAATGATGTTGAGATCACCATGTCAGCCTCAGAAAATGATTTAAATAAGTTTGAGGAAGCATTTGTAAGTATTGAAGAAATTGAGAAGGTATGCACTGATAACACTTCTTTACAGCAAGAACAAGTTCCTACTGGAGAAACAACAGGTCAAGATGAAGAGAGAAAGGATGAACCTAATGAACCACCCTTTATGGAGATCCCAGTGAAAATTGAATGCATGGATGGTAATCAAAATGCTATATTCACTCCATCTAGCAAACCATCAGTATCATTGTTGTCAAGCTTGACCCCAGACTCAGCAAACCTAGATGCTTGGGGAGAAGAAGACCTAATTAAAATCAGTGTATTAGCCATGGAGAAAGCCAAAGAGAAACAAGTTATGAGAAACCCTCTCCTTCTAGAGTCAGTGAACATTTTGAACGACTTAGTACCAGCAGACAAGAAATTGGTAAATGTCCAGTTAGTGGATGATGTTGACAGCATATTGACTTGCTTCAAAGCAAACTTTACAAGTTTAGTAGATTCAGCCACTAAAACTGCAGAGGAAAAGTACAAAAGGGAAAGATTGGATGAACTAACAAAGAACTTCCAATTAGATCTCAACTCCTTGAAGATTGGTCAAACAATTCTGAAAGAATTAGCAGCAAAAGGCAGGAAGGTGATAGCAAATTGTATGGACAGAGGAAAGCTCACTTCTGAGCACATCAAGAAGATTGAAGAAGCAAACATCTTGGTTGAAAACATCATGAAATCAGTTGAAACATCCTCCCAAGACATCAACATCTGCAACAACATCTATCAAGGTCAAATAGAAAAGATTGAAAAGGCCAAGGTAGAGATCAATAAGATAAGGACAAGGCAAACACAACTAAGAAATGCACTTGCGCCCTCCTTAGCTGTCTTGAATGAGAACATAAAACAGATAGATGCAACAATTATCACATACGATCAAGGTCCCTGCATGGATCTAACAAAAATGGAGAAGCTCACATATGCCTTATGTGCCCATCTTTAGACTGTTGATGCACTTAAGACATTTTGGCAGCAAGAGATCAAGACTCTTCAAATTGCGTTTCCAGATGTGTACTCCAAGTAAGTACCTAGAGACTTACAATTTTGACACCTTTGTCATTAATGTCAAAGGGGGAGTAGTGTATATAAAGAGTATGATATATATAGTCAAAGTTATGATATACAGTTTTTTGTTGTTAAGTCAAAGTTTAAGCAACTTGGCCACATTCCTTTGTTGCCATTAATGACAAAGGGGGAGATTGTTGGCAAGTTGACACTCAAGGTGTATATGACTTATTTTGTGTTGTCATTGTGGCAACAAAGTCATATGAAGTTTTGACAGTAAACTTTGAAGATCAAAATTGGCTAAGTATAGAAAACAAAGCAGTATAGAGATATGCAGTTGATTAGAGCACCAACACACGTGCATACGATCGAGTTAGACTATGCGCCTTTATATTTAAGCTTGCTGATATGTTATTAAGCTTAGACTATACACGCATGATACAGTATCACAATACGGAGAAGTTACAACAGGTTAAAGTGCCACTAGCAGTTCAGAATACAGAGCATGAGGCCGACCTCAGATTTTGGATTAGCGCATAATATTTTATTTTGTAATGGCCATGCGCCTATTATAATATGTTTGTAAATATGTCTTTAACACTCATGTAAACACGCTTAAGCCAATTTGTTTGGAAGCGTTGTGTATGTTGTTTTTGGGCCGACTAAGGTCTTGTTTTTGGTCGCGTCTATTCAGGCATGTATATATACTAGACGTGCACTTTTGTATTAAGTGTATGAATGGAAAATAAGCAGAGAAGATATTCAGAAGAGCAATATAAGCAAATCAGTACGAAGTAGAAGTCTTCAAGAGATCAAAGCATCAAAGCATAAACGAAACTGATCAGACAACAGTGTCAGAACAACAGTTCATCCTTTTGATATAGTTTATATCTATTATCTGAAGGTTGTAGCCTTCATCCTATTGAGCAGTGAGCTCTGGCATTGAGCCAACCACCTCTAACAAGGTTTTGTAAATACTTCTAACAGGGTCATTGTACTTGCATTGTAAAGACTGCTCCTAATAGGGCAAAGGAACTCTAACAAGTTCATTAGACTAGTACAATCACTTGTGGGTACTAATTCCCACCCGGGTTTTCCTCTAATTAAGGTTTGCCCGTAATCATATCTTGTGTTATGTGTTATTGTGGTATGCTTCAATTGTTATCTATTTGATTTAAGTTTCAAATTGCTGAATTAAAGATTAATAGACAAACACTGATTCACCCCCCCTCTCAGTGTTTCTAACAGTTTCTTGGGGTGTAATGGTTTCTTGGAGTCATCTAATTGTTGACTTAACTTGATTACCCCCCATAATGAAACCTCATACCCCCACAACAACCTTGCTTGCTTTTAAATATTCTTGTGATCCTGCATACACTTACACCAAATAACATCAAGGCATCTTGCGTAAAATGATAATGTATGTCATTACTTAATAATATCTTTGTCCTATTTATTCTCAAAATGAAACAATTTTGAAGTACCATCATTAAAATATTAAAATCAAGTATTGTTTACATCATATTTCATTATTGAACCATTGTTCTTTGCCTAACATCATATTCAAAAACATAAGGATTTGACAACATACTCATTTAAGATGATCATTTAATTGATAAAGCATTTCAATGTCCAGTGAATCAAAATCAAGTTTTATACTAATAGTTGCTTATAGAATTCACAAATAACGATTATGTATTGAGAAAATTCATAATTTAGTCTAGAGGTAGACACCACATAAGCTAGAATGCGTCATTAAGTGTGACACTACATACTATCGCCTTTAGGAAATTTGTTTCCGGAATTTCATCCAAAAATTTATGGATATCGATATGCACCTTTTTCACGTCTATTGGTCCCACTAGACTTGTACTTGATCAAGCATGTGTTATTGAAGTTGAAGGAGTCCATTTGCTAAAAATGACTAATAAGAATGAGACATGGATCTGTTGCAAACTTGCTCTAATGTTCATACAAGAAATACATTCCTCATCTTGTACTCACTGGTTGGTAAAGAAAGCTAATAGGCAATTGCACGTCTTCTTGAAAACCTCAATTGTTTGTAATGGATTGGTACAATAAATTAGATCCAACTCAAATCCCCTGTTTCTTCATGAGGCTTAACTAGCAAGAACATTGTGTCATAAATGGCAAAACTCTTTGCTGCTATGTGGGAGTCCAAATAACTCATTTGATGATCCATGCCTCTTTGGGGTGTTGCTAAATTTGAATTGCTTATTCTTCTATCTCACAAATTATCTCTAGGATGATCACAACTTGGTTTTCCAAGTTATCCCAACTATAGGGGCTCGACCTGGCCATCCTTACAAAGCTCCATATGACACCATTCCTTGTGAATTACAATAGTTGTTATCATAGGAAAGTTCCACCAATGGTAGATACTTCTCCTATCTTGTCTTTTGCACCATTACATACATGTGCATCATGTCACTGAAGATTTGCTTTACTTGTGTAGCTTGCTCATTAGTTTCCATAATGCATGTGTAAATGGTGAATTTAAGCTACTGTTAAACTCTACTTTACATTACAATATGTGCATTTGGGTTGTTGAAAGTTGAAAAAAAGGAAAATTAGAAACAAAGAAATAAATTGCAAAGATGAGCTACAAAACAAAAAAATAAGAAACACTGGAGAACTTGGATAGTAAACTAACTCGTAGCTAGAACTTTAGTGTGTGGTTGTTCATAGTTGATGCAAAATTCAAGTTTCTGCATGAATCTTGAGAATACCTGCACATAAAAATACAGTACTAAGGACATCGTACTTTAGATACTAGACACACATGACAAGCTCAAAATCACTTAATTCTACTGATTTCAAATGAAATTATGGAGAGTATTATGAAATAAGTAGAGAATTAAACCTCCATATAGTTTTGTCCTCCAAAATCCTATTATGAGATAGAGGAGAATGGTGTGCCTACTTGGGAGCTTGCCAAGGATGGTCAAACCCTACCCTATTACTGGTCTTTTGACCTCTCATCTAGGTAGTTAAGGAAGATTGAATATAATGTATGATATTAACCCTGTGTGTAGGAATTAAAACAAGACTAGAATAAATCTATTGATGTTAAATCCATGGTCTATGGGGATAAACACCCTAGTGTGCATATTATTAGAATGTTTCTCGTATTAGAATGTTTTTGTTTTAATGCTCTTTTTTGTTGCAATCTTGTTGCAGTTTATCTTTAGATAGTTGCTAATATTTTATCATTGGTACTGTATATATGAGCTTATCGCTCCTTGTAAAGATCATTCATTCAATATAAAATAATATGTTCATATTATTTTATGGTATCAGAGCCCAGGCGAATTTTTTGAAATGAAATTAATAATTTCTTTTAAATTATTCTGCTTCAAATCTTTCTGGTCTATGCTTGCGTTTTTTTTAAGTCAGGAAGTTTTTGTGAAGAATCCCATGGCTGGGATTTTCTAAGCTAAAGTCTTTAGCTTCTGTGCATGACTGTATTGTGTGTTTGGGTGCAGCTTTGTTTCCTGACGAGATTCATCTTGCTCGTAGCTCGCAACTCATTTTTTTCGTCCCTGTTTCTTTGGAGGTCGCCCAAAGCTTCTGCAAAAGCTGTTCTAAGCTTTCGTTTTTGTGGAAAGCTTTCTGTTCTTCCCGCATGTGGCCTGCAACTGCTCACGCGGCCTGCTCCTTTCTGTTCTTCCCACGTGTGGCTTGCAACCGGTCGCGTGGCTTGCTCAGGCGACACGACCTCCATTCCACCCTTTTTTCTCTGCACATCGGCCATCAAGTGTCGTTTTTGACCTCACAATTCAAAAACGACCTCACTGAGGGAAGCCAACAGCGCTCTGTTCTTCAAATCCGCCATTGATATCAAGAAATCTGGTTTTTTCTGAAGTTTTTACAGTCGACTAGGGTTTTCTTCGAAACCCTAAATAGCTGTACCGGTTTGAAAATTTTCTTACAGATTCTTGGTGGGTTTTTCGAAATCTCAACTGGGTTGGTGTCAGATTTTTCAGGGTGCCTTGATTTCCGTGTCTCAATTTTCAAGCCAGCAGATTTGATTTTTGACTTCAGATTCTTTTTGGGTTTTCTGTCTACTTTTCTGGGTATCTATCAAATTTTTCTGGGTTAGTCTCAAAGTTGCCTCGAAATCCGTGCACATGGCATCTTTGACCAACTTGATGCTGGAAAACAGTCAACGTTTTAATGGCAGCAATTATAACACTTGGAAGCAGCGAATGATAACCATCTTTGAGTACCGTCGTCTCGATGCACTTGTTCTAGGCACAGAGTAGCGTCCGACCTCCGTCCAAGCAGATCAGGATAAGTTTGATGATCATAATTGAGAAGCTATTACGTGTCTCAAGCTATCTGTCACAGATGATCAGTTGCCTCAAATTCCCTTTGGCAAGTAGGTTGCAGACATCTGGAAATATTTGAAGGAGCTGCATGAAACCTCCGACAAGAGTCGTGCGTTCTTTCTGAAGAACCAATTGTTCTCCATCATGATGGATGAACGTGTGTCCTTACAGGAGCATCTCACGAAGATTAAGGACATTCGTGATCAGCTTGAAGCTATCGATCGGAAAATGGAGGAAGAAGATATGGTGGTTATTACCCTGAAAAGCCTGCCAACATCTTATGAGCATTTCATAGAGCCTCTCAACATTACCTCAACTAATGTTGATCTGAAATTTCTAGAGTTGTGCACCAAACTCCTATAGCAGGATCGCTGGAAGCAACAGTTTGGTAGCCGTGCTTCCTCTCCCTCGTCTGAACAAGCCTTTGCAGCTAAGTTTCAGCCATCTCAGTCATCTCAACAGGGTAGTTCACATCAATCCTCAGACAGTTTTCAGCAGAAGAGTGTTCAGTGTCATTACTGTCGTAAGTACGACCACATGAAGAAAGATTGTCGTCAGCGACTCGCTTCCGAACAGAAGAAGCTGGGAGGGTCAAATCAGCAGGCCAATGTTGCTGAACATTTTGAGACAAAGGAGTCTGTGTTCTACGCTTTTATGGCTAAAAGCCCTTCCGATTTAGCCCGGTCATCTGCTTGGTATATCGACTTTTGTGCTTCACGTCATTTCTCTCATCGGCGTGACTGGTTTACGAATTTCTATCCATATAGTGATTCAGTTGTGTTTGGCATAGGAGAGGAGTTCAAAATTATTGGCAGAGGAAATGTTCAGATACAGTCTGGTGGGTGTCAACTCATCTTTCTCAATGTCTGCTATGTTCCTGGTATGGCACTCAATCTTCTCTCTGTGAGTCAGATCATGAGAAATTCTCCTCAGTTGGATGTGGTGTTCAGTGCCCACAAATGTTCCATTATTGATTGAGCAACTCGTCTTACCATTGCTACTGGTCTAGAGGATCATGGCCTATATCGGCTTACTGACACTGGTGATTCTCTTGAAATAGCTCTGGCAGCTCGTGATTTATCTCTCAGTACTTTGTGGCATCAGCGATATGGACATCTCAACATCCAGTATCTCTCTCAGCTGTCCCGGGAGGAACTTGTTTTTGGCCTACCTTAGATTCAAATGTAGCATCTTGGAGTATGTGACACTTGTCAAGCTGGCAAACAACATCGGACTCCCTTCAAAGATGGAGATTCTTGGCGTGCGTCTAAGGTACTTCAATTACTTCATGCTGATATTTGTGGTCCTATGAATACATCTTCAGTTACTGGTTGCAAATATTTTTTTCTTATTGTTGATGATTTTAGTAGAAAGATGTGGGTGTACTTTCTTAAACATAAATCAGATGCATTTAGTACCTTTCAGAACTTTAAGTCTTTGGTTGAAAACGAGTCTGGCTGCAGTTTCATTTCTCTTAGAACAGATAACGGAGGGGAATTTTGTTCTACTGCATTCTCCGATTTTTGTACTGAACATGGCATCAAACGTCAGTTCACCACACCCTACACTCAGCAAAACAATGTTGTTGAGTGTCGCAATCGTACGATTATTGAGATGGCTCGTTCTATGTTACAACACAGGAGTGTTCCTAATAAGTATTGGGTAGAAGCAGTATTTAGTGTTGTTTACCTTCTTAATCGTTCCCCTACTCAAGCTGTCAAGAACAAAACTCCAGAAGAGTTGTGGTCTGGTCGTAAGCCTAAGATCAGCCACCTGAAGATTTTTGGCTCTCTTGCATATGTTTGGATTCCTGATGCTAAACGCTCCAAATTCGATTCCAAGAGTCAGCGACTCATGATGACAGGGTACAATGACAACCATAAGGCCTACAGATTGATAGATATCGACAGTGATCATCTGATCTTTAGCTGTGATGTTGTGTTTGATGAAACTCGGGGACCTTTTCTATCTCCTTCTGAACAGTGTTCTGAAGAACAACCTCACAATGTTCCTCTTCCTTTAGCACCACCTGATGGGAGGGATGATACAAATAATTGTTTTCTTGCCCCTGTTACTCCTGATGCTGATTCTGTTGAGGTGCCCGAACAAGATCCTCTTCCTGCCCCTGTTGCTGCTACTGAACCTCCTCCAGCTCCTCCTGAGATTGGCTCTTCCACTCTCTGGCCCAAATGGTGGGCTAAAACTATTAAGGATCTTAGGGCTGATGAGCTCATCGAGGGTAGTGTTGGTAAACAGATTGTTCTTTTGAATGTAACTCTAAAATGCCCAAACATACTTAAGAACAATTGAATACAACAGTTGGGAAATAGTTACATGAAAACCTATTTTTCCTCTTAATTTGAAGGTGCAACTCCCTTGTATGAATGATCTGCAATAAATATTGATCTTTTCTAATCTAACAAAAGTATGCTCTTAACCCGAGAGCAGGAGAGGTAAACCAAGCTAAGCCTAGACAGGAAATAGCTCAGGCGAGGTAAATACAACTTTAAACCTAGCCAATTCTGAGATCTTATCAATCAGATTAACTCTCAAAACTGGTAATGCATGAATCATTACTAAAAATGCAGATGCAGTACTGAAGATTAACAACGTAATGATATTGAGTCGATCTATATCGTAGGAACATTTCAAAACTTAGGATAGCAACTAATTTTCCCCTTAATTAGCTGTATCAAATCATAATACAGAATTCTGGTTCGAATACAGATTACAAATCTAATTCAAAAGAAACGTTCGAATTCAACAGAAAGATAAATCAAATGCAATGGAATAGTTAAAGAAATGGCATTCAGACATACACAATTGACTCAGTAAAAAATGTTATTCTTCACACAAAAATTTAGCCGACCCTCGTATTGATTTTAGAAATAATACATATAGAGTTCCAGATTGGACCGTTACAAAAAGGAGTAACCAAAACGGTTCAACTTCCCCAACCAGAAATGATAACCAAAGGTTTATCCGTTACAAAACTAGCAAAAATAGCACAAGGGGGAATGTATCTAAGATTCAGTTTCCTTCCCCTTATCTAATTTGGCCCTATAGACGATTACAGCAGTGATGACTTGGATGAGCTCTTCATGTCTGTTGACGTGGACATTGGTGTAACGGACGAGCCATCTGGAATGTTCTTTGGCTAAAGTCTTGATTGCTTCTGTCCGATCTTTCAATTCCTCCATAGCCCTAAAAATGCTCCCGCTCAATTGCTGGAGCTCTGGCACCTTGTCTAGATGAGACAAAGACTGCTTTGCCAAATTATGCAGATAATCTGTGAATGACTTCTGCATGTTGACTACTCCAACTATTGCTTTGCCTTGGCCCCTAGTTTGTGATTCTGCATGGAGTCCTAAGAGGAATTTAAAATCTTTACTTTACTCTTCTTGGACCTTAACATCTGTTTGTTGCAGTCCCGTCTCAGCCTGAATGCTCATCTCAATTTTAAACTCTAGACTTTGGAGCCATTCAATCAAAGGCTCATCACCCTTCTGTAGAATCTTAGCCTTTAGGGCTTCCTTAGTCTTCATCTTCACTGCCACTTTGCAACTTTGCCATAATGGCTTGGTTCTCCGCGGCACTGGGATCAAAGGAGGTTTGGGTGCTGGGAGCGCTCGCAATAGGAGTGAGGAGTTGTCTGATGAAGTCAGTTAGCTGGGCTACTTCTGCCTTAAGCTGAATTTTGGAAGTCTTGAGATCTTTGAGCTCTTCCTCTATCACTACATTAGTGGATTTCCACCAGTCCACCTTGGTATCATAGCGAGTCAATCCCATATCAAATGACTGCAACTGAAAGTCCGAGGCCGTTAGATCTTCGAGTCTGCCCTCCTTAGTGGGCTTAGCTACTTCCATGGTGAAATGCCCTATTTCAGGATCACGACCCAGAGTAGACATTGTCTTCACTTTCTTTTGCTTGCTTGTGGTGGCCTTGGGCTGAAAGGCCCGTGATAGAGTGTCTTTGCTGGGATTTCCTTCCCCCACTCTCTTCCTTTTGCGCTCTAGAGTGTTTGCTATCCATGACTCTGCGCTGGTAACTTTGTTGGCAGACAGCAACTCTTCAATGAACAACTTCCTTATGAGCGGAGGAGTCGCTTTAGGGCGGGAAGTGAATGGATTCACCGAAGTGGGTGAGGAAGAGATTAATTTAACGACTTGAGCAACCTTCTGTTGCTCCCCACCCCTTTTATCTGATTCTGTAGCAGAGGTACTAGGGCTATTCTCTCCTACTTAAACTATAACAGGGGATACCCGCCTTGGAGTTTCTTGGGTCGACGTCCCGGCTAGAGTATCCACAACAATAGCTCTAGCTCGTTGTTCGGACTTAGTAGCTTTAGGGTCATCAACTGTAGACTTGATTGGGTCTGTCGAGACTGCTTCTTCAGTGGCTCCGATGTCTGGAAGAGGACCCTCTCCACAGGTCTTCTCTAAGAGAAAAGTCTTCTCAGGAGGTTCATCGCCTCGTCCTGACGGTTGAGTTGATCATTTCGCAACTGTTGGGATTGTTGCTGATGAAGTGGTTGCAACGCCAGAAGTAGCCTTCGTCGGGGTTCGCTGAGCAGGAGGATTCCTTTCTGACCTTTTCTTTCGGCCTGCGGTCCATTCGACCCATTGTACTGTTCTTTTGTAAATCCCCCCCATCAGAGCCTGCAAGTCACTCACTGCTTGATCTAGCATAGGCTCATAGCTAATAGGGATGAACTTTATCTTCTCCAGATATGTATCATCGTATAGGTGATTGCCATCGTCTTCTAGCCCTTCTACTGCAATGTTAACATTGAACTTTTTGATCTGTTCAATGGTTAACCGGGCGTAGAATCTCTCCCTGCTCTCCAAGTCGTCTTTGCAATTGGCCCAGTAGTCTTCAATATTAGGTACATGATGAATTGCCCAACTCATCTGTAAGACATCTCTGGCATAATTAACTGGATCATATTGCGGCCTTAGAATGTCATAGGTTTCCAAAGAAAACCTCTTCGAGAATGTCTTAAGAACATTCTTCGCCTCCGACCTGGACGCACAACTGTAAGCTCCGATAGTCATTGGGAACTCGTAGCCTTTTTTCTTGGCCTCGGCACAGATCAGATTCACTTGGAGCGCTTGCCTCATCACCTCGATCAACACGATCATGTCAGTAGGGTACTTGGACAGCTTCAAAGGAAAGTCATCAAAACCTGCAAGACGAAGATATGAGAAATCCCCGAACTGAATAAAATACCATCCGAGTTGGCTTATAAAAGCCATGGCTTCAGGAGAAAATCTCCTCTCCAGACAACCTTGTAGTTCCTTGCATAGTCTCATTGTAAAGGCGTCATTAACTATGAGATAATCAACATAACTATTTTGCAGTTGTAAAGAAGGGAAAAACTCATAGCTTTTTACATCATCTGGAAATTCCTCTAACCTAGGGAGCCCTAGCCAAATTTGAATCGTAGCCAGAATATACAGAAGAACCGAAGACATATAGAATTCATTCTAGAACTTGGCTCTATTGAGGGCGTCTGAGAGATTCTCGCTCACCATAAGGGCCCAATCAATGAAATGATGCTGAGAGAAGATTATCTGAACCAAGAAGAAATGTTGCTCAATGAAGTTGAGAGCTTCGCTCTCACCTCTAATCCTGTGAAGCAATACCAGGATATCCACGATCTCTGGCTTCATGTTTGCACCAAATAATGTCTTGGGCAACTTGCCCTTGGCGCTCTTTGGTTCCTTAAACCACGACTTCATGATCTCTTTCTTCCATACGGGTCTCTTCGTTGATTGTTCAGAGACCGCCCGACTGTAAGTCATTTCGGAGTATTCCATTTTCTCTAGAATACGGAGGGAATTCTGGACAGACTCTCTATCAATAGAGAGGAGCACCGTGTTGTCGAGTAGAAGAATTTGCTTGGTGTCTGGGTTGTATCGAGCTATACATTGCCGGACCAATTTAGGAGCTTGAACTGCCACAGGAAAACTGGTGGCTTCGACTAACCCGCTCTCCTTAAGCTTTTCTGTAATAGGATGCATCTGCTCTGCCCTCAATCTACTCTGGAAGTTCTGCATATCGAAGAACTCCAGTGAGGTATCTAATATTTTGTGCCAATCAGAGATAATGTCGTTCATTCCATCGAATCCCACAAATCTAGAAGCCATGTGAGTATGATTTAATCTAGGGATTCGAATTTCTCTTCGGGATACAGAGACAATGAGCAACTGGTCTTAGAGACTTCGAATTCAACAAGTTGGTGAGCAATGGCGGTCCCTGTTCAAAATCTCCAACTGATTTTATACTTTTTGAATTTTTATCGTTTAACAACCGACTTCCCGCGCCACACGATTGAAAAGACCTTTACATTAATGAAGAAGTCCGTTACAAAGTAAAACGACTTTATTTGAATTAATTACTTTCCTCTACATGCCGTTAGGAAACATCTTTTCACTTTAGTAACCGTAACGGTAACTTTCTCGAAGCGGCGGAAAATTACTTTTCCGCTTCTCGTTTGGGCGGAGAAATGCTTTTATAGTGCTCTCTGTTTAAAAATCCGCCAAAGGAGAAATCTAGCCTATAGGGGTGTCAAAATGAAATGCGTTGATTCCATCGGCCTTTTTTTACATGCTGGATTTCTTATGAGATGGATTATTCTTCAAAATTCCTTCACCTTGAGAGTTCGACGGAAAACGCACTTCGCGAGTCGAAACCTGCCTGTAGGAGTAGCGGAGAAGTCATTTTCCGCTTTTCTGCCTATAAGCTGACTCCATGAATTTTTCTTTCCTTGATCATTTTTTTTGTTTCCCATAGGCTCGATTTGAGTGCTCAAAGCTTTCTTGTTCCCGACTTACTCATTTTCCATCTTTATTTGCTCCTGATACTCTTAAGCCTGTCAATTACGGAAAGCGCACTCCGCAGGTGATTTTCTGCCATGGAGAAGCTAAAACTTGATTTCCCGCAATGCTGCAAAATGAAGATATGAGGCAAAATATTTCATCTGTATGTAAGATTGAGGTTAGAATCTTTCAAATCACGGCCTTTACCAGATTGGGAACTTAACCTGCCCTTTAAAACATGATTTCAGACCCAGATTTTCCCCCGGCTTAAGGAGAAGTCAAATTTGGGAAATCCGATAAAGGCCTTCTAGCCTAAAGGGATCTCTAGACTTAGACTTTGGACTTACATGAGACTTCCAAGACTACTACTACACATTAAATAACCATTTTTCTCTTGAGGTATGAAGACCAAAAGTGGGGCAACAGCTGGCTCTGGCTCAGGACTTGGACATTCACATGTCCAAGCAAGGAACTCAAATCTCTGGTTTCGCAAAGCTCAACAAAAGGCGGCTCACAACAAAACTAAAGCAAGACACAGAAAGGAAAGCAGAAAGGAAACCTAACTAGGAAAACAAAAACAGGAACTAAATGTAACTATTGTACAATATAGGGGTTACCTGCTTTCAATTTAGATCTGATAGAGCTTCAAATCCTGACCATTATACGTCAGGGGTAGTGCCTCACCATTTGGTTAAGTCAATTTGAAAGAATTATTATCAAACGCCTGATGGATTTTGAAAGGTCCTTTCCACAGTGTTTCGAATTTCCCATGCATACCTTTGGGTGCCCTGTGCTTGTCCCACAATAGCACCATGTCCCCCTCCATAAATTTCTGGGGTCTGCTATTTTTATCAAACAGGTTCTTCACACGCATCTGATGCCGTGTGATATGATCAACCATTTTCTCCCTTTCTTCTTCCAATTTGCTCAGGTACAAAATCCTCTTCTCCAAACTATCTTCATATATGCCATCTTCTACTACTGTCCTCAGTTTGCAAGTTGCTAATTCCAATGGCAATGGAAGACTAGCTTCTACCTCGTAGACGAGTTCAAAAGGAGATACACCAATGGCTCTTTTGGGAGTCACTCTATCCGCCCAGAGGGCTTCATAGATTTTTTATGCCAACTTCTCTGGTTTTCTGCCACGAGCTTTTTCATGATGTTCACCAAATATTTGTTGCTAGACTCCGCTTGGCCGTTCCCTTGAGGGAAATAATCAGAAGAATGGTTGATCATGATGTCGTACTCGAAACAAAATTCAGTAATTTCTTGAGAAGAAAAATATGCAGCATTATCCATAACTAACTTAATAGGCACACCAAATCTTACCAGAATATTTTCTTTGATAAACTCACATACTACCTTGGGAGTAGTCCTCTTGGTTGCCTTGGCTTCCACCCATTTCGTGAAGTAGTCAGTTGCAGTAATTATGTAAGTATGACCTGTGCTGGACGTAGGACTTATAGGACCGATAAAATCAAGCCCCCACTGTTGGAATGGTCCTTCAATTATCACTAGTCTGAGGGGTAACGCTGCTAACTGTGGCTTCCCGGTAAACATCTTGCATTTTTCGCATCTCGCCACCCAATGGTATGCATCTTTAAACATTCCCGGCTAGTAATAACACTGTCTCAAAATCTTGAATGCAGTGACTGATGAGAAGTGTCCTCCGCAAGCTTCATCATGAAAAACCTTTAACAGCTTCTCTTGTTGTTGCTTGTCGACACATCGGAGGAATGTTCCATCGATGGATCTCTTATATAATATATCTTCCCAGATTACATATTTAGAAGCTTTCAGTTTTAGGTCTCTTCTTTGCTTTGAAGTTAATCCTTCAGGACATTCACCATATGTCGAGAAATATACAATATTTTCAAACCATGGGTCTTGCATGCTTACAGCCAAAACCAGCTGTGTAGCTTTTGGATCATTGTCCGCTTGATTTTCTGCCATTGCCTTGCATAGGGCGTTCCCTCTTACCAACTTGGTGGGCTTGATCTCTATGTCGTATTCTTGGGTTTTAGGTACCCATGCTCCTCTGTTGTTACACTCCACATCCTGTTGAGTCAAAATACTTTTCACTGCAACGTCAGGCACATACACACGAGAGTGGGAGTGTATGATATAAAACCTGAAATTCTTAAGAGCCTTTACCACCGCGAAAGCGTGTTTTTCAGTCTGAGAATATCTCAGCTCATGATTTTTTAGAGGTGTGCTCATAAAGGCGATGGGGGCTTGAATTCCCTCTTCGTTCTCTTGCATCAGGATGGCTGACAGAGTATGTTCAGAAGAATAAGTAGATTACAAAATCTTTCTTGTAATCTAGGTGACATAACACTGGGGTGTTAGCTATGACATTCTTGATGCTTTTAAAATCTTGCTTACCAGGGTCATTCCACTTGAAATTCACATTTCCCTTCATCATATCAACTATGTGTTTAGTAATTTCGGAGAAATCAGGAACGAATCTCCTGAGGAAGTTGACCTGACCGAAAAATGACTTCACTCCAGTTTTGTTCACCGGTAAACTCAGTTGCTGAATAGCTCACCCTTTCTGGATCGATCCTTATACCTTCTTGGGAGACAATGTAACCCAATAGTTTCCCTTCAGTTACGCAAAACACTGATTTCTTGGGATTCAATGAAATCCTGTCCTCCCGGCACCTTTGCAATACTCTCCTTAGATCATTTATATGATCTACTCTCTTCTTAGAGAACACGGTAAGATCATCCAGATACATGCCAATGATTTTGTTCTTCATATCACTAAAAGAAAGATCCATACCTCTCTGAAAAGTAGCTCCGGCATTGATCAATCCGAACGACATCCTATGATATGTGAAGGTGCCCCACGGAGTAGTGAAGGTCATTTTATGCTGATCTGCTTTCTCAACCTCTATCTGATTATACCCCAAGAAGCCGTCTAACATAGACATCATTTTGGCTCCAGCCACGATCTACAAGAGATGATCCATGTTGAGAAGGGCGTAGTTGTCTTTCAATGAAGATTGATTTAGATTTCTGAAGTCTACACAGATCCTTATTTCTCTGTTCTTCTTCCTCACAGGCACTATGTTTGCAACCCAAGTATAGTGATGGATGGGGTATATGATCTTTGCTTTGAGCATTTTATCAACTTCCCTAAATATGGCATCAACGACTTTGGGGTTGTAGTTCCTTTGCTTCTGCCTGAACGAAGTAGCTTGAGGTTTTAAAGGAATATGTTGTTTGAATTTCCCTTTCATAAAACTTTTCAAATCTTCATAACTCCAGGCAAAAACATCTGAGTATTCTAGAAAAAGCTTTCTGGCTTCATTCCTTTCTTCTTCTTCAGTACAACACTTCCCGATGTTGATCATCTTGGGATCTTTCTCAGTTCCAATATTCATTCCTTCATATTCACCAGTGGTAGACCCCCTTTCGATTCTTTTCTTCTTCACAAAAGTGTCATGTCTATTGAAGAGCTTTTCAAGAGTGACCAAATGGGGCGGAATGATATTACCTTGCAATTGAATAACATCCGACTTATCTTTCTTTAGCTCGTCTTGGCAGTTTCCTTTACGGTTGCCACAAACATCTTTATGGAAGTCACCACCGCTCTCTAGAAAGAGAAGGAGATTCTTGTCATCTTCGAAAACTTGCCAATCTTCCACGTTGTCGGGTACAGATGGTCGATATATAACCTCCACTTGGTATTTTTTGTCTTTGAATTCTGGGTGGGGGAGTAGTAATGAAGCTGAGACAGCCAAAGAGTCTTCTTTGGAATTCAACTCTCTTGGCACAGATTCGATAGAGAAAGCATCCAGTGCTTCTATTTCGTCCCATCCTCTTTTTCTGTAGTTCTTCAACCTGTGGTTCTTTACAGAGTATTGATTCTTAACTTGACGTACAATTAGCTCAACATCACCACAAGCTCTCAGAATTTTCACACCCTTTTCTTTTGCAGCGATAATCCCTAACAGAAGGGCCTCATACTCAGCAGTGTTGTTAGTGTTCCTGAACTCTAATTTATACACCATGGGCTCACATACTCTGTCTGGTGATATCAAGACCACACCTGCACTAGATCCTGACGACGCACAACTGCCGTCAACTTCAAGAGTCCATATCTGTGGTGGTATTTCTTCGACGGAACATTGCTTTTTCTCTTTGGCGGTTTTCGTTTCTTCCTCAAGATCATCGGTGAACAACATATAATTGCCAAATTCGAGTTCTTGATACAAGATTTGAGCTTTAGGGTCATCAGATTTCAACACTGTAAACTTAGCCTTCTCTTCTGGGACCAGTTTAATCTTTTTATTGCCTACTGGGATTAAGGCTTGGGACCAATCCAGCTTTATCTCCCCTCCAAGGTCTTTGCAAAAACTCCTGCTAAACAACAACCTATAGCTAGCAGGTATATCAGCAACGAGGATTGTTAGCAACATCTTCTTCTCAGGATGTGCTGCTAGGGCCACTTGAGCATCCTTGATTTGGCCAACTAGGGGTACTTGCTTGGAATCCATGGAGTAACACCTACCTTGAGCTTTAGTGAGAGTAAGTCCTAAAGCTTTGGCCACAATTGATGGCATTACATTGTCCGAGGCTCTAGAGTCTATTATACAATTGCTCAGCCTGCAACCGTTAATATATAATGACACATGGAATGGGTTAGGCTTTTGGCCTGGGAAGGTGGCTAAAATGGATGACTCCCCTTGTTCAACTGGGTCTGCAAATAAAGACTCATTCTCTATAGTAGTCATGACATTTTGATTTAACTCTCGACTCCCTCCTTTACAGTAATCTACTAGCTTTTGCAGCTCATCAGGATTAGACTTAAGATAGTCTATGGGAGAAATCTGAATTCTGGAATCTCAACAGAATTGAATAATGTCAAAAGAGTTTTGTTCCTTACCTAGTTGCGGAATCCTCAGTCCTTGATTGGGTTCCTTTGAATTGGAAGTAGATGCCTCATTATTTTTAGGTGGTGACGGGCCAGGGCCTTTATCTTTCTGACTCCGGGTCAGGACCGTATAAGATGTCCCATCTATGGTAGCATAACATGTTGCTTCTTGCTCTGAATCTAATTCATACTCTAAATATAAGTTTTCAGAGTCACTATGTGAGTATGCATCTGATTCAGCTCCAGACACTCCAGCATTCCACTCGTCAGTCTGATGCATTTGCCAAGCACGCGCTACATCAGGGCAGCTTTCCCCATCATGATCCGTGGTTAAGTGGAAGGCACACATGTTTCCTCTTTTAGGAGGAGCCTCTATAGCTAGCCTCTGTGGTGGAGTAGTTAATTGTAATGTTTTTCCCTCTGCATTCCTCCCGTCATTATGTCTTCCAGGCTGCTCCTGAAAGTTTCGCTGGTAGGGATTATTGAATCTGGGAAGTTGCCTCTTGAAGGCAGTGAATTCATTAGACAATTTTTGTATCATCTCATCAGATGACGTAGTATTGCTACTACTGGCTGTAGACTGTATCTCTCTTTTCCATTTCCTAGATGAGATCATGTGGTCTTCAAGTTCCACAGCAGTTCTCTATGTTGCATCCAAATTTACAGGGTTCACCCTCCTTAGGTCGTAATTGATGTCCGGTGGCATAGCACTTATGAAGAAAGTTTTCAAATTTCCCGCCGTAGGCCTGTCAGCTGTTGGGATACGATTTACCAGCTTGTTAAATTTAGCTATGAAATCCCTCATGCTGATTGACGATTCTTTCTTGATAGAAGTCAATTGAGTCAATAGGGCATGCTCATCTTCAGCAATCTTAAACCTTCTTTTGAAGGCGACCCTCATAGTAGCCCAATTGGTAATAGAAGAATCAGGTAAATGGTGAAACCAATCAGCAGCCCCTTCGACGAGAGTCTCAACGAATAGTCTGACGGCCACATATTCTTCTTGAATTGCTAGGATGTTAACTGAAGCGAAGAATGCGGCAATATGCTCGTCTGTAGATACTTTCCCATCTCCGGAAAATTTGGGAAAGTTCTTTCTAGAGCCTGAAGGGAGAGGATTGTAGGCTGCTAGTTGCAAGGGCCCAACTACAGTGGCCCAAGGAAGTGCCATAGCTACTTGGGGTAAGTAGGGTGTTAGATTGATAACGGGAGGGGAAACTACCCGGTGCAACGTCAATACTTGGCAAGTGGAGGATAACTGGGTGGTTTGTTTAGGAGGTGAAGAAGGTCTGCTCTGGCTCCTTGTAGTTCTATTTCCCCGACGAGGTACTTCTAAAAAAGCAAAATTAATATCCGCAAGTCTCTCAAAGATTGGGTCTGTGCTACCTTCTTTCCTGGTACTTCTAAGAAATCTTTTAGGCTCCAGATTTTCGCCTAATCTTGTGGCCTAGCTTCGCGCTCTGTCCTTCTTAGATTTCTTCTCTGAATGACTCTTTCAAGTACTTCTGCTCTAACTTCTTCTTGCTCTAGCACTTGACTGGCGTTTCGATAGTGTTCGGTGCTTCTTCTGTATCTCCAGACAAAAGTATTTAATGAGGAAATTAGATCGTCTTGGAATCCAAGATTGGGTTGGAGCACAGGGATTATATTTTCATGGGGAAGCACTATCTTTCCTCATTGTATGCTTCTGGCATAACGACTGTTCGTCTCCCCAGTAGGGTCGCCAAAAATCTGTTGGTAAACAGATTGATCTTTTGAATGTAACTCTAAAATTCCCAAAAATGCTTAAGAACAATTGAATACAACAGTTGGGAAATAGTTACTTGAAAACCTATTTTCCCTCTGAATTTGAAGGTACAACTCCCTTGTATGAATAATCTGCAATGAATATTGATCTTTCCTAATCTAATAGAGGTATGCTCTTAACCCGAGAGCAGGAGAGGTAAACCAAGCTAAGCCTAGACAGGAAATAGCTCAGGCGAGGTAAGTACAACTTTCAACCTAGCCAATTCTGAGATCTTATCAATCAGATTAACTCTCAAAACTGGTAATGCATGAATCATTACTAAAAATGCAGATGCAATACTGAAGATTAACAACGTAATGATATTGAGTCGATCTATATCGTAGGAACATTCCAAAACTTAGGATAGCAACTGATTTTCCCCTTAATTAGTTGTATCAAATCATAATACAGAATTCTAGTTCGAATACAGATTACAAATCTAATTTAAAAGAAATGTTCGAATTCAACAGATAGATAAATGAAATGCAATGGAACAGTTAAAGAAATGGCATTCAGACATACACAATTGACTCAGCAAAAAATGCTATTCTTCACACCAAAATTTAGCCGACCCTCGTATTGATTTTAGAAATAATACATATAGAGTTCAAGATTGGACTGTTACAAAAAGGAGTAACCGAAACGGTTCAACTTCCCCAACCAAAAATGATAACCAAAAGTTTATCCGTTACAAAACTAGCAAAAATAGCACAAGGGGGAATGTATCTAAGATTCAGTTTCCTTCCCCTTATCTAATTTGGCCCTATAGGCGATTACAACAGTGATGACTTGGATGAGCTCTTCATGTCTGTTGACGTGGACATTGGTGTAACAGACGAGCCATCTGGAATGTTCTTTGGCTAAAGTCTTGATTGCTTCTGTCCGATCTTTCAATTCCTCCATAGCCCTAAAAATGCTCTAGCTCAATTGCTGGAGCTCTGGCACCTTGTCTAGATGAGACGAAGATTGCTCTGCCAAATTATGCAGATAATCTGTGAATGACTTCTGCATGTTGACTACTCCAACTATTGCTTTGTCTTGGCCGCTGGTTTGTGATTCTGCATGGAGTCCTAAGAGGAGTTTAAAATCTTTACTTTGCACTTTTTGGACCTTAACATCTGTTTGTTGCAGTCTCGTCTCAGCCTGAATGATCATCTCAATTTTAAACTCCAGACTTTGGAGCCATTCAATCAAAGGCTCATCACCCTTCTGTAGAATCTTAGCCTTTAGGGCTTCCTTAGTCTTCATCTTCACTGCCACATGCAACATGACTATGCATTCCTGGCATCTAACTCTTTCCGCCGTGAGACTCTGTAAATTCTTACCAATATTGCTTCTCTCTGTTTCTAGCCTTAGAAGAGCATTACCTAATTGTTCAATAATTGCTAGGCCTTCGGATTCGAGCCTCTCAATCCACCTTTTACCAATCTGCCCATAATGTCGATCCTCTTGCAACTTTGCCAGAATGGCTTGGTTCTCCGCGACACTGGGTTCGAAGGAGGTTTGGGTGCCGAGAGCGCTCGCAATAGGAGTGAGGAGCTGTCTGATGAAGTCAGTTAGCTGGGCTACTTCTGCCTTAAGCTGAATTTTGGAAGTCTTGAGATCTTCGAGCTCTTCCTCTATCACTACATTAGTGGATTTCCACCAGTCCACCTTGGTATCATGGCGAGCCAATCCCATATCGAATGACTGCAACTGAAAGTCCGAGGCCGTCAGATCTTCAAGTTTGCCCTCCTTAGTGGGCTTAGCTACTTCCATGGTGAAATGCCTTGTTTCAGGATCACAACCCAGAGTAGACATTGTCTTCACTGTCTTTTGCTTGCTTGTAGTGGCCTTGGGCTGAAAGGCCCGTGATAGAGTGTCTTTGCTGGGATTTCCTTCCCCCACTCTCTTACTTTTGCGCTCTACAGTGTTTTCTATCCATGACTCTGCGCTGGTAACTTTGTTGGCAGACACCAACTCTTCAATGAACAACTTCCTTATGAGCGGAGGAGTCGCTTTAGGGTGGGAAGCGAATGGATTCACCGAAGTGGGTGAGGAGGAGATTAATTTAACGACTTGAGCAACCTCCTGTTGCTCCCCACCCCTTTTATTCGATCCTGTAGCAGAGGTACTAGGACTATCCTCTCCTACTTCAACTATAACAGGGGATACCTGCCTTGGAGTTTCTTGGGTCGAGGTCCCGGTTGGAGTATCCACAACAATAGCTCTAGCTCGTTGTACGGACTCAATAGCTTTAGGGTCATCAACTGTAGACTTGATTGGGTCCATCGAGACTGCTTCTTCAGTGGCTCCGATGTCTGGAAGAGGGCCCTCTCCACAGGTCTTCTCTAAGAGAAAAGTCTTCTCAGGAGGTTCATCGCCTCCTCCTGACGGTTGAGTTGATCCTTTTGCAACTGTTGGGATTGTTGCTGATGAAGTGGTTGCAACGCCAGAAGTAGCCTTCGTCGGGGTTCGCTGAGCAGGAGGTTTCCTCTCTGACCTTTTCCTTCGACCTGCGGTCCATTCGACCCATTGTACTGTTCTTTTGTAAATCCCCCCCATCAGAGCCTGCAAGTCACTCACTGCTTGATCCAGCATAGGCTCAGAGCTAATAGGGATGAACTTTATCTTCTCCAGATATGTATCATCGTACAGGTGATTGCCATCGTCTTCTAGCCCTTTTACTGCAATGTTAACATTGAACTTTTTGATCTATTCAATGGTTAACCGGGCGTAGAATCTCTCCCTGCTCTCCAAGTCGTCTTTGCAATTGGCCCAGTAGTCTTCAATATCAGGTACATGATGAATTGCCCAACTCATCTGTAAGACATCTTTGGCATAATTAACTAGATCATATTGCGGCCTTAGAACGTCATAGGTTTCCAAAGAAAACCTCTTCGAGAATGTCTTAAGAACATTCTTCACCTCCGACCGGGACGCACATCTGTAAGCTCTGATAGTCATTGGGAACTCGTAGCCTTTTTTCTTGGCCTCGACACAGATCAGATTCACTTGGAGCGCTTGCCTCATCACCTCGATCAGCACGATCATGTCAGTAGGGTACCTGGACAGCTTCAAAGGAAAGTCATCAAAACCTGCAAGACGAAGATATGAGAAATCCCCGAACTAAATAAAATACCATCCGAATTGGCTTATAAAAGCCATGGCTTCAGGAGAAAATCTCCTCTCCGGACAACCTTGTAGTTCCCTGCATAGTCTCATTGTAAAGGCGTCATTAACTTTGAGATAATCAGCATAACTGTTTTGCAGTTGTAAAGAACGGAAAAACTCATAGCTTTTTACATCATCTGGAAATTCCTCTAACCTAGGGAGCCCTGGCCAAATTTGAATCGTAGTCAGAATATACAGAAGAACCGAAGACATATAGAATTCATTCTGGAACTTGGCTCTATTGAGGGCGTCTGAGAGATTCTCGCTCACCATAAGGGCCCAATCAATGAAGTGATGCTAAGAGCAGATTATCTGAACCAAGAAGAAATGCTGCTCAACAAAATTGAGAGCTTCGCTCTCACCTCTAATCCTGTGAAGCAATACCAGGATATCCACGATCTCTGGCTTCAGGTTTGCAGCGAATAATGTCTTGGGCAACTTGCCCTTGGCGCTCTTTGGTTCCTTAAACCACGACTTCATGATCTCTTTCTTCCATACGGGTTTCTTCGCTGAATATTCAGAGACCGCTCGACTGTAAGTTATTTCAGAGTATTCCGTTTGCTCTGGAATACAGAGGGAATTCTGGACAGACTCTATCAATAGAGAGGAGCACCGTGTTGTGAGGTAGAAGAATCTGCTTGGTGTCTGGGTTGTATAGAGCTATACTTTCCTGGACCAATTCATGAGCTTGAACCGCCACAGGAAAACCGGTGGCTTCGACTAACCCGCTCTCCTTAAGCTTTTCTGTAATAGGATGCATCTACTCTGCCCTCAATTTGCTTTGGAAGTTCTGCATATCGAAGAACTGCAGCGAGGTATCTGAGATTTTGTGCCAATCAAAGATAATGTCGTTCATTCCGTCGAATCCCACAAATCTAGAAGCCATGTGAGTATGATTTAATCTAGGGATTCAAATTTCTCTTCGGGATACAAAGACAATGAGCTACTGGTCTTAGAGACTTAGAATTCAACAATTTGGTGAGCAATGGTGGTTCCTGTTCAAAATCTCCAACTAATTTTATACTTTTTGAATTTTTTACCGTTTAACGGTTGACTTCCCATGCCACACGAATGAAAAGACCTTTACATTAATGAAGAAGTTCGTTACAAAGTAAAACGACTTTATTTGAATTAATTACTTTCCTCTACATGCCGTTAGGAAACATCTTTTCACTTTAGTAACCGTAACGGTAATTTTCTCGAAGCGGCGGAAAATTACTTTTCTGCTTCTCCTTTTGGCGAAGAAATGCTTTTATAGTGCTCTCTATTTAAAAATCCGCCAAAGGAGAAATCTGGCCTATAGGGGTGTCAAAATGAAATGCGTTGATTCTATCGGCCTTCTTTTACATGCTGGATTTCTTATGAGATGGATTATTCTTCAAAATTCCTTCACCTTGAGAGTTCGGCAGAAAACGCACTTCGCGAGTTTAAACCCGCCTGTAGGAGTAGCGGAGAAGCCATTTTCTGCTTTTCCGCCTATAACCTAACTACATGAATTTTTCTTTCCTTGATCATTTCTTTTGTTTCCCATGGGCTCAATTTGAGTGCTCAAAGCTTTCTTGTTCCTGACTTCCTCATTTTCCATCTTTATTTGCTCTTGATACTCTTAAGCCTGTCAATTACGGAAAGCGCACTCCGCAGGTGATTTTCTGCCATGGAGAAGCTAAAACTTGATTTCCCGCAATGCTGCAATATGAAGATACGATGCAAAATATTTCATTTGTATATAAGATTGAGGTTAGAATCTTTCAAATCATGGCCTTTACTAGATTGGGAACTTAACCTGCCCTTTAAAACGTGATTTCAGACCCAGATTTTCCCCCGGCTTAAGAAGGAGAAGTCAAATTTGGGAAATCCGATAAAGGCTTTCTAGCCTAAAGGGATCTCTAGACTTAGACTCCGGACTTACATGAGACTTCCAAGACTACTACTACACATTAAACAACCATTTTTGTCTTGAGGTATGAAGACCAAAAGTGGGGCAATAGGTAGAGTTTCTAGAAATAAGAGCAAACAATAACCTACAGTTATTTTTGCTCTTATGGCTAACATTCATAGTATTTATGAGCCCCAGACTTATTCCAAGGCTAAAGGCATCCGTGAGTGGGAACAGGCTATGGAAGCTGAATTTCAGAGTCTTCAGAAAAATCACACTTGGGCCTTCTCTGATCTTCCTGCAGGGAAGAAGCCCGTTAGTTGCAAATGGGTGTACAAGGTAAAATACAAAGCTGATGGAACCTTAGACAAGTATAAGGCTCGTCTTGTTGCTCGAGGGTTCTAACAAAGGGAAGCTATTGACTATGAGGAGACTTTTGCCCCTACAGCTAAAATGAGTACCATTCGGCTTGTCCTTGCCTTAGCAGCTCAGTTTGGTTGGAAAGCTCATCAAATGGATGTTAAGTGTGCTTTTTTGAATGGTGACTTACAGGAAGAGGTCTACATGACGCAACCTTCTGGATTTAAGGTTGCTAGTTAGGAACACAAAGTCTGTAAACTTGTCAAAGCTCTCTATGGTCTGAAACAAGGCCCTCGGGCTTGGTACATGAAGATTGATAAATACCTAACCGATCATGATTTTCAGAGGTGTCCATCGGATTCCAATTTGTATATCAAACATGTAGGTGATGATGTATTGTTTATAGTTGTCTATGTGGATGATTTGATCATCACCAGAAGTTCAACACATTTGATCACTGAAATCAAACAGGATTTGTGTTGCACCTTTGATATGACAGATTTGGGACTCCTGCACTATTGTCTTGGCCTTGAGGTTTGGCAAACTGAGCACAATATCTTTCTTTCTCAGTCCAAGTATGTCAGAAGTCTTCTGGATAGGTTCAAAATGCAGGATTGCAAACCTGTTCCCACTCCTATGGAACCCGGGCTCAAATTATTAGCTCAGTCTGATTCACCAGTTGTGGATGAATCTTTGTTTAGACAACTAGTGGGCAGCCTCATTTATCTTACTGCCACCAGACCTGACATTAGTTTTGCGGTAAGCTACATATCCCGCTTTATGACAGCACCCAAGGCTGATCATTGGACAACTGCAAAGCGTGTCCTGCGCTATGTTAGTGGTACTCCTGATTATGGTCTTCCGTACACTCAGAGTTCTGATCCTACACTATGTGGCTACACAGATTCAGACTAGGCCGGTTCTGTTGATGATCGTAAGGCTACCTCTGGATATGTGTTCAATTTGGGGTCTGGCGCTGTCACATGGACGAGTAAGAAACAACAGGCAATGGCTCTGTCATCCATCGAAGCAAAGAATCCGGTCTTCCATGAAAGAACCAAGCATGTCGAAATTCATTGTCATTACATTCGTCAGCTGGTTGAAGACAAATCTATTCAATTACTGTATGTTCCTACCTTAGAACAGTCCGCAGATATCTTCACCAAGTCTCTTGGTTCTGATAAATTTGTAAAATTCAGGGAAACTATTGGTGTTGTTGATAGATTGAGCATTATGGGAGGGTATTAGAATGTTTCCGTTTTAATGCTCTTTTCTGTTGCGTTCTTGTTGCAGTCTATCTTTAGATAGTTGCTAATATTGTATCATTGGTACTATATATATGAGCTTATCGCTCCTTGTAAAGATCATTCATTCAATATAAAATAATTAGTTCATATTATTTTACATATGAGATTAGATAGGTTGGTGATAGTCACTAGGATAAATGATAAGAGAAGTAGAGAGATAAATGATAAAGGAGTAGCTGCAGTACTATCGAAGAGAGAGAGAGAGAGAGAGAGAGAGAGAGAGAGAGAGAGAGAGTACGTGTTGTAAAAATTCAAAAATTACTTTTTGTAAGAGGCTCATGAGGATGTTGGAAGGTCGTGTTTGGACATATAAGCATTATTTTAAACAAATGGACATTACAATAGGTAAGAGCAAACAAATTGGGTGGGAAGCCAATGGTTCAAAATTTGGAAAAACACAAGATATTAGTGCGTTGCGTAGATGTTTGCACATCACATTGTTACCATGGATAGAAAGCTCAAGATTTGGATTGTAGTTTTAGGTCAGTATGTTTATGATCTCTCTTCATTTTAAACCATAATGCACAAATGTCTGCACATCACATTGTTGCCTTGGATAAAAAGCTCAAAATTAGGATTGCAGTTTTTGGAAAGCGTGTTAATGATGTTTATGATCTCTCTTTATTTTAAACTGTGAAATACAATCAAAGTTAAAAAGAATAGGCCAGAAATTGTCACTTTCCAAGCCTTGTCCCCATCCCTTACCTCCGAACTTGCCTTGTTTAGCATGTAGATTTTCTTTGTCAATCCCCATTATACCAACATGAGCCTCAACTTGGAGTGATGGCTCATAGGTTAGGTGATCACAAACACGACACGAGAACTACAACACTGTCAAAACATTTCAAAAGTCAACTTCTCTCTTCCCTCAATAAAATACTAAACACAACTATTTTCTTTTAAAAATGAGAAATAAAGAAGTGACTAACCTACCTTGCACAAGCTCCAAATCAGAAATGTAATCCTTCACCGTCCCAAAGTCCCTCCAAACTCTCGGAAACACAAGACAAGAACCCAAATTCCAAAAATCCAAAAAGTGAAATGAATGACTGAATTGCTTAAACACTATGGGTTCAACTATAAATAAGAGTACAACGTGACTCCTTACCAACCAAAAATATGGAGCCACATGACAATCAAAAACTCAAAATACTACATACAGAACAATAATTGTTCGTGCAAACCCATATGCATCCCAAGCAAGTAGTGAAGTGTACTTCACCTCCTTAACACATATTGAATGCAAGTGGTTGACATGTGAAAGCTTCCATACCTCAGTCAATCCCATATGAAACATCATACCTTCCACCTTCCAAGGTCAATAAGGTACCTGACACAATCCCAAGGACACTATATAATGTCCCTTTTATGAAATAGGATTTAATAATAAAATAAAAATAATAATAATAATAAATAGATAAATAATAATAAAATACGATATATAATATATTTACAAGTTAAATAAGTTAATGAAAGGTCAAGAGATACATAATGAAGAGTTGTGACTCCCTCAACATAAGATATAAAAGGGAGGAGAGTTCATTTAAAAGGGGATATGGAGGAAGGAAGAAAGGGGGGAGCATAGAATTTCAAGAAGGATTAATAGAAGAAAAGAATGGGAAGAAAATAAGGAAAGGACTATTTCAAAGGGTAGCGATGGTGAAGGGTTGAAACTTGAAACTCATTCAAAGGGTTGTAATTATGAAGGGTTGTCACTTGTCGAAAGGGTTGTAACTATGAAGGGTTGTAACTCTTTCAAATAGAGACAATTATGAAGGGTTGCAACTCTTTCAAAGGGTTGTGATTATGAAAGGTTGCAACCATTGCTAAGGGGCAGACGTGATGAAGAGATATGAATCTTCCTCACATTGGAAGATATAAAGGGGAGAAGGGTCTGTTTGAGGAAGACATCTAAGGGAAAGCAATATGGGGAATAATATAATTTTCTCAAAAGGCAACAATGAAAAGTGGCGACTCAATCCTTATGAAAGTTGGTGACCCTTCCACCAATAAAGTATAAAGGAGGATTCATTCCAAGCATTGAAGGGGATACATTGTGTTGTGAATCAAGGGATAAATAGTCAGTACTTAATCAACAGTCAATACTCATTAAAAGGCAGATCAGAATATAAGGCATGAGCAGATCATCCAACAATTAATACATTCAACAGTCCCTTGTATCAAGGATTATATAAGCAATCAGCACGGAGAGCACACAAAAAGAGACTAAGATCGATTCGTAGAAATTGATCAGCATTTACATCCAAGAAATTATCTTCAGATTGGCAGGCTGATATTAAATCCGATTAGCCATCTTTAGCATTCTTCCTTCTTACAAGTAATTATGGTATAATTATATCTATGTGCATATGAATAATAGATGGTGCTTAAATGAACGCTCATAGTTGAATATAGAATGTGCTTGATTGTCAGCAACCCGTCCCGTAGGAAGGGTCTGAGGTGTAAGGAAAGGGGGTTGCCAAGGCTATGTAAGTAGGCCGTCCTTGAATGGACCAGAGGGGCCCTACGTTGGAGAGTTGAGGAGCCCACTTATTACCACTCCCCAATTCCACAAGATGGCAATAGAGAATAGTTATGAATGTTGTTTGATACCCACCTTGCGAGAGAGAGGCCCGAGGTGTAAGCAAAGGGGGTTGCCAAGGCTACATATGTAGGTCGTCCTAGAATGGACCAAAGGGCCCTTATGTCGAAGAGTTGAGGAACCCATTTACGATCTCCTCCCAACTCCACAAGATGGTGTGTTTTTTGGAAGATGAGACAAGATGGTGAAAGAAGGTACAAGCCGCCAATTGAGAGGGTTGTGGTAGACATCCTCCATCTTGGATGTGGTGTAGAAATGGCTTCGGGTGGACCCATCATGTCTCTCCTTCCAAACTCTAATATGTTTGTGGAATATTATTGGAAATCTATGCATATAATATGATGTCTAACCCTTATTGTATCTATATGTGTGTATGTGGATATTTGTATATATTGCTCTTGGTTGCAGGATTAACTTTAGAGGTGCATTATCACAAGGATATTTAATTGGTGAGATGTAACCCTAACCCTAATTTGTTATAATTGTGGTTTTTAGGGCAAATTAGGAAGGGGACTTCACACTCTAAGGTGTTCATGATTCTGTACACTCCTAGGTTCTACTCTTACGGGTTCTAAAACTACATAGGGAAGAGCAAAAATCAAGACTTAGTCCATTCAATTTTCATACACAAGAGGGTCTTTGTGGGCCTTTAAAACATTGAACCCAAACAACTCAATAACAAAAAATGAACATTCACATTATAAACAATGGTTTGGAAAGGTTTGACAAGTATGCTAATAGCATCAGAGGTGGTCTTAGCTAATGCAATGCTAGATGTAGTGCAATTTTATAGGTGTAACACATGGGTATGTGAGCTCTTGCCTCATGACATAGAGTGAGATGCACTACTTGACACTTAGAAACTTTCTCATATCTTTAGCTAGACATTTATCATACATACCCGTCACCCATAAAATACGTTAATGGAAGGCAAATAGCCAAAGCAACAAATAGCATATTCACATACCAATAACAAGATGCATACTGATAAAGATTTACACATGTATTGCAATCCTAAGATAATATAATATTTAACTCTCTACTTCATCTCATCCTTCTGCAATAATCCTCCTAATTATTGTAATGGTAATTTGTATACATTATATTCAATAATGAAAATGGAGTTTACATATATAGGCAATTACATTACGATGTTTCTAAATGAAACAAATGTAAACTAAAGTCGGAAATAGAAACTAACTAAACTAAGATGACCATTAGAGAAACAATACCTAATTTTAATACCCTCCCTTAATGGTTATCGTACTAATTACCCTACAGAAGACAATTTGTAGGTCTCTTGGTCATGAATGTATAGAAGGTTGCCCCCTTCTCTTCAAAACGCTCTGCAATAGGAGCTTTCTGCTAAGACCCTCTCTAGTTCTGTAGAACTTCTAGAAATGACCAAGATAACCACAACCCTTCCAACTTGATGTTGGGAAACAAAATTGTCCTGCCCTATAGCTAGAGACATCAAGTTCAAATTCTGAAATTGAAGCCACGATTTTGAGGAGAAAATTGTCAAACCCTCCACTGCTTCAAAAAAATAGACATGATTTTGTTCAAAAAATCGTCAAACTTTTGCAGATGAACACTACGACACAAAACAAACTACAAGAAATCATGATTTTTGTGGAGAAAATCGATAAACCCTTGATGTGATGTTGAGATCACCCATAAAAAATTGCGTAATTTATTTAGGAGAAAAATTAGAAAACCCAACAGTAACTTTTTTAGGAAAAAATTATAAAAACTAATAGTAATATTTTTGAGGAAAAAAATTACAGTGTAACGTGGGCACTGGGGGACGTCGGGACCTCAGGACGGGGAAAACAAGGGCTTCAATTTGGGGATGGCGGGGGCGGGGGCGGGGGCGGGGGCGGAGGGTGTTGTAATATACTATACATATAGTACTTTAAATGCTAGTTATGAAATTATGTATAATAGTATAAGAACTAATAAATTATAATACCAAATACTTGAACATAGCAAAATTGCAACATGAATATCAAAAATATCATAAAGATGGTTACAATGAGTAGCATGATATCAAAACAAGTACAAAATCATGTACATACATTCATAAATATGCATATGTAGTGTGTGTGTAACAGTGACCTTTACGGTAGCCAGTAAACCCCCTTTTTATCACAAGTGTTGCAGCTGCAACTTTTGCTTGTAGAAACCCCGTCAACGAGATGGCGGCGCGAAGACGATGGTGGGGGACTTGGGAACGCCAAGTCCCCGTCCAAGGGATTTCCCTGACTCGGGTGCGTGGGGTCTAGGGGGCGATGCGTCCTCGTGTTACACTAAAAAATTATAAAACCTAGCAGTAATTTTTTGACGATAAAATTATTAAACCTAACAATAATTGTTTTGAGGAATAAATTATTAAACCTAGCAATAATTTTTTGCGGAAAAAATTTATAAAACCCAAGAATTTTGTGGAAAATTTTGAAAAACTCAAGAAGCCCTTGCGAATTTACATAAATGTGAAAAAGCAAAAATTGAGGTCGAAATTTGAAACCCTAGTCGCAACAATAGCAACCGGTACAGCATGATTTGTTTGTAAAAATTGTGCTAAATAAAATGAAGGCTTGTGAAGCTCTTGTTTGAGCAGAGATAAGAGATCATAGAAAAAACCAGCCATGGGTAAGAACAATCACTCAGGCTTAATCACATGCTGAACAAAGGAAAAAACAACGTATTTACAGAGGAAAAATGATGTGCAAGCCAATAAATAGACGCGGGCTTAGAGGACGAAAAAACGGTGCGCGTGCCAGGAAATGCAGGTCAAAAAACACCAAAACGCGGGCCAAAAAACAGAGAATGGGCTGCTGGTTTGCAGAGAAAAAATGTAAATGCGCAGAGAAAAGAAACAACGCTGACCAACAAAAACGCCGCGATTTCTGATGAAAACGATATAGAACAATGGGTTTGAGAAAACCCAAAAAAATGAATACGTTTATCCTTGCCACAATTTTCCATAGGGCCGAAAATTGCCCATGAAAAATGCTTTAAAAACCTATTTCACGAACCACAAAACTTTGAACAAAAAACTCCAATAATTTTTTTCATAAAAAAATTGATTAAAATCCGATGACTTTATAGCTGATACCACGTAATGGTAACTGTACATTCAGTAATAAAAACTAACTTTACATATATGGACAATTACATTGCAATGTTTTTAAATGAAAGACACCTAAACCGAAGTCAGAAATGAAACTTAGTAAACTAAGATGACCGTTAGAGAAACATTACATTATTTTAATAATTATATAAGGAGATTGTTAGTATGTCTCATTAATGGGAGTTAATTATAACAACAGATAAATTATAAATATAAAAATTATAGCCATGCACAAGTGTATATAACAAATACATAGTTGGAACTTGGAACGAGTGTCCTAAATTAAAATTGACACCTTCAGTCCAAAATGGGTCATTGTTTTGGAATGTTAAGTGCAACGAGTGTGATAGAGGTTTGAAGATTGTTGGGCCTTAGGAGGACCATAATTACAAGGTGGTTAAGGAACTTGTAATGTCCCCTTCTAATGTGAACTTGGATGTGATATCCCCCGACTGTATCATATTATTCAATGTAATTATTAAGTAAATATATATTAATTGTGTATATTAATCATTAAATAAACAATTATAAAAAATAATAAATAAATATATTAGTTATTAAATAAACAAATAAGTCTAAGTCATTTAATAATTAATCGAGTAATTAATTATATGAATATAATAATTACCAAAATCAATAAATAAATATATTATCAAATGAAATAAGTTAATATATTATGTAAGTATCGGGTAATACGTATTTACCATCCAACACAAGACAAACATATAATACCAGCCACGTAAACAATGATCAGGCAGAATCCAAAAGTAAGTAAGATGAAAAACAGCGATTACGATGTTGAGTCGACTCCTTAGACATTGTCGTGAATAATGTGGTGCGGAGGATATCTGCCAGAATTGGATATTAATATCTACGGGATTGAGGGAAGCAAACATAATCTGAAAACCATCGATATTTCATAGCAAAGCAATCACAACATCACTATCAACCGACCTTATTATTAAACAGAACGGTAATGAGATATTAGCAGATTAGAGTCTAAGCGTTCGCGTAATGAAAAGGTACGATTGGAATGAATTCTGATGGATTAAGGTAACAGTGCGATTAGTTATGGAGAGACACGAGGTGTGTCTCTCCCAACACATCCTATCATCTTCCACATAAGATATAAGAATACAAGCCCTCACTCTCAAAAAGGCATAGAAGAGGAATATATACTATATCGAAGGAGATCACAAAAAAATCAAAAATTATATTTTAAGACTAGACACAGTCAGGGCTGGAAAACTCAGTCTTCAACAGCAGAGCCAGTAAATAACAGTGGCACCTTGTATGCCCCAGTTCCAGTCAATTAGTAATACTCAGTAATATATATATATATATATATATATATATATATATATAATTAATGTTATTAATAATAAGGAATGGATACTGAAAGTTATCATATCATTTAAGTACTGAGTGAAATATGAATACTATAACTTATTATTATTTTTGTATTTAAGAGGGGGAATCAAGGGTGTAATCAGGGAGAGGCTGGTATAAATTCCAACCAATAGGTTATGCCCAAAATAGGGTGGGGATCAGCGACCCGAGCGCCTTGAGGGCATCACACCAAGAAAGGCTTAGGGCTTGGATCTGTAAACTTTGAGGGAAAGCCTATTGAGGATTGGTGTCTAAGCAATCTGATTACATAATAATCATAAACTTAATATTCATAGATGATAAAGATCTCTAATGAACATAGTATAGCCTACTTATTCACATAAATTAAATGCATCCTTGTCTAACTGTCCCAAGTTTATCAGGGGACATTACAAATGGTATCACAGCTATGATCCTGCCATCCTGTAGGGTAGAGATGAATCAATGAATAATCCTAGTCAATATAAAGGAATATAACAATGTGTGCATTATGTGTATACTCCGTGTCTTCATGTATTATTGTGTATACTTTGTGTATGCTCCGTGTCTTTATGCATTAGTGTGTATTCTTTGTGTATACTTCATGTCTTCACATATTCTTCACATTAGAATATATATATTTAATAAGGTTATAAAAGTAATTTTACTTAATTGATTTTAAAGTGAATTAAGTGAAAATTAATAAAGTCACTTTGTTATTATTTCTCTATGTTGAAATTAAATAAAAAAAGAGAGGGGAAATCAAAAGACAAAGGAAAAGGAAAATCAAGAGGCAAAGGTTTCTCGGTGGGCAATAAAAGAACAGTGAGGTTCATTCAAGGCATGTTTGGTTTATTTCTCAATTTGGTTAGGAGAGCTCTTTAAAGCTTGAGCCTGGGACAAAAACGCTAAGGCTAGCTGTTTCGGTAATATGTCAAGCTATTGGAAATATCATTTCTGACATTTTAGTGTATCTATATGGAGTTTTTCAATTTTGTATAGTCTCTTTAAAGAGACAATATTACAGGAGTATTGAAATATTTTACATATTATTTTATATGCAGTTGGTTCTATTTCATTGCTGGGCCAAACGTTATTATTTTGATAATGGGAAGAATTTTATTTTAAAGCTGCTACAATGTGGAGATATTCTATTGTTTAATTTCCCAAGTCGGGTAATCGCCACTTCCGTGTGAGCTGCTTCTTTCTTGGCAGTTACCAATTCTTCTTGTACAAACTGTTCATTCTCCAGATGTTCATTTCTCTGCTCATATTTCTTAGCGAGGAGTTAGAATTTATTCCTTGCTATGTATTTTGACCAACTTAGTGATATAGATGAGAATAATCTTACTCTGGTGCATTTTCTATCTTTCTATGTGTGAGCTGCTATTGAGATTGGAAGACTTCTAAGGAGTTGTGACTCTTAATCTTTTCCCGCGAGGCTTTGTCCTGATCATGTAACTCTGTTCATGGACTTGTTGGCAGTTTAACTCTTGGGTTTGGTGAAGAAGATAGTAATGTGAAGGCCATTTAATAATACTTTCTGTGGGTGAAGGTGCCTATTTTAGACAGTGATTCATCTCTTCTCTGGCGTTGCATATTCCTTGTCCGTTTAATTCTATTTTAATTTCTGGATGCTCGATCATTGCTTGCGTGCCGTTCATTTTGTAAAAGATGGGTGTTTTCTTCAGATGGCATTTCTGTGAGATGTAAGAGGAAGTTCGAATGTCTGATTATTATTGGCAAGGAAGAGCTCTGCTGCAATTTATCCTTTCCGTCCTTTGCTGTTGTGTGGAGGCAATTGGTGGGAGAATATTGGTTCAGTCCGTGGCATAGGATCTGCATATCCTCACCTTTCTAATTGCACATATGTACCTGATTCACACCTTTCCTATTCACCATTGGCATAGGATTTAGTTGCTGAATTTGAGTTTCTTTCCATGGCATGATTCTATGGTGCCTTCTTTTTATTTCTTACATTCTAAACCTTGGCGTGAGGAACCAATAGTCAGACCTGGGCATTGTTTGTGGATGACTACTCATTATCAAGCACAGTCTGACTTGTCACATACTCAGAGTGAAGGTTTCTAGACTCCTAACTTTTCCGGTGCAGACTGGGGTTTGTATTAAACATGATTGTTGACATTTCTACCTCTGCTATTGCTGGGTTGTTTAATGTTCCGGATAATTATTATTTCTTCTGTTAAATATATGGTTCAAAGGATAAGTTGCTACTGCCATACTGGTTCATGAGGACTTTATTTGCTGCTAAGCACAGTTCATGCACAGAAAAGAATCTCTGACAAATTGTGATTCCTGAAATATAAATTCAGACCAAAAACCTTGTGTGTGGAATGTATGGTGTCCAAGGCCATTCTCAGCATTTGTACAAGTTGATGCTTTTGCTTGCTGCCATTGCAAGTAAGGTGAAGATTATTGTTTCCAGGTCAGAAAATAAATATGTTACAACATGAGTCCTTTGGTCTATAATAGCTTCTGTTATTTTTTTATTGTTCTATTTTACGTGTTTCTGGAATTCAAAGCATACTGCAATTATCATTATGGTATAAAATGAATGCAAAAGATTGCAAAGTTTGCAAACACTACGATCTATCAAACCATTCACATAATTAGAAAACCATACGTACATGTATTGAGGGAGAGTTGCAAAACTTTGGGCCAGATTCTATTGGGGATTTTACAGTGGTATTAGAGCTGGTGATCTTGCCAGTCTGTTGGGAAATTCAGAGTTTTGATTTTCAGATTGAAGCATGGCTACAAAAGACGGACAGTGTCTGATGAAAGTTCTACATGAAGCAGGCAGCAAGCTTAGAAATTGACATCTGCCCAGGGATGTTGTCTTCAACAGCTTGAATGAACTAGATGGATGTTTGTGCTTAATAGAACAATCAGCTTCAAAGGTGTTGCAACTATCTCGTCTTTGTTGTGACTTCTTTAGGCCAGCATAGATTGTTGAGACATTTGGATAGTGAGATCAAGTTGATTGTTACTTCGTACTTAAGTGAGATTATGAGAATTTTGGCATCTCAAGTTCCCTTTGATGATGACACAATGGAAGAGGTATTGCACTTGATTGTAGGTAGTTTTCAAGACCTTGCTGACTGTTAGTGCCAATATGTTCTACTTGGTCATAATGGTACAGGACTGGAACGTACATGGAACATTGTATAACCAGCAATCATATTATACTCAGCAACAACTCATAGAATGCACAACATAGATAGTTCTAATTATTTCCTCGTACTGTCCTTCTTTCATCCAAAGATAGATCTTACAATACGATGCTGGACTCTTTTATAAAGAGCCAGAGGTTGGTTCGAGACCAACCGTTTTCCAACTAATTGCTACTAACAGAAATTGATTAAACATACTTTAACCAAACCCGACCATCTAATTTTATTTATTATTTATTGCACGCCTACATCATCCCCCCCCAAAACTTGTCATCTTCCAGACGACATTACAAAATGAGGGAATATACCAACTAGTATTTCTACTAAGAAAGATGAGAGTAGGGAGTCGTCCCTGTGGTGGAGTCCGAGCTGCGCAAGGTTTTTAATTCCTTTTCTGCTGCTAGTTGCTTCTCCCTGGTTGCTTTGAGAAGTCGCAGGGCGTCCATCTTGTCTTTTTTAGCTGTGACAAGCAGTCGTTCTTTTGTGGTCCTGATGGTTCTTTCCTCCTCTTAGCTACCTTCTCCTATACCAGTTCCCTCTTCAAAGCCTCCACTTCCACCCTCAGCTCTCTCTCCCGCTCAAGTGCTGTTGTGTTTTCCTCATCAACCCTTTTAGTAGTCCATACCATTTTTTGAAGGTGGAGAAACGTGGTACAGAAAGCATGCTCCATATCTATCAAGTAATCCCAAATCTTTCCCTGTGCCCTATGCTCCCTTCCATCAATATACTGTCCCACAATGTGAGAAGCTCCCTAGTCTTCTAACATTTCCGTTGTTTCCTCCTCGGGCCATCCTTGGTCTACAAAACGCTGAGAGAATTTAGTTTCATATCCCTCCATCATGAACGCCATCAAAGCCTTCACGACTTTAGTAACCATCCCCATGTGTGCATTTGCCGACCTATCCAAAATTTGTTGCACAGCTTCCTTCATGTCATCCAGTCTGGCCATGAACTGTTTTGCTGAGTTTTGGAAAGAGTCCTCTTCTTCTTCTATTTCATTCCCCTGCTTTTCCCCTTCCTCTACAGTTTCCTCTACTGTCTGTACTGGTGAATGGGTATGTGTTCAACCTCAGGAGATGGTGATGTGGTAGGAACCGTAGCCTCCATCTGATATTTGGCCAACAGGCTATCTGTTTCATCCTCTACTTCCATAGTCTTTTCGTTTTCCATACCCACTTCCGTGTTTATCACTTCTTGTGGTTGTGTTTTTTCGCTTTCTGACTGAGTTCCCTTGTCAACTCCTAGATCCAAAGGATTGTTTGTGATAGGGGCTACTATGAGCGCAATAGGCCTGGCTGTCTCCATTCTTCCCTCTGTATTTATGCGCACCGTGTGTGCACTGGCCTTTTGTCCAGCTAGACTTATTATTTTTGTCTGTACTGCGTGTCCGTGGGAAGTACTTGGCACCAGGTGTGCTGTATGCGGAATCTGTGGAGAATTGAAGTTTATCTTTCTCTTATTCCCCCAACTTGCTACTGGAGAGAATGGTGGAGAAACTGGTGCCTCGTTATGCTCAACCTCTTCTACCCGCCCTTCTTGGACTTCTTCCGCGCTTCTCTGTACTTGTCCCTGTGTCACCTCTTGAGTGCATGTGTCTCTAAATTCCCCATCATCCTTATTTGATGAGGATGTAGTCTCCTTCTCTACTCCACTGTCTTCCTCTTCTCCTTCGTCATGGCTACCTGCATGGCTGTCCTCATCTGCTAATACCTCTTCTTGCCTTGCTTTCTTTTTGGATGGCTCCCCTGTGCATGTGTCCATGTGTACCCAATAGTACATGGCTGGTTTGTAGGGTTCTACCCTACTTGCTACTACCAGTCCACTCCTTTTGTCGCTTGGTACTTGAGTCCTCACTGCCTCGAGAAAGAGGGAAATCACGTGGTGTGGCATATACATGGTTTGTGTTTAAGCGTCATGAATTCCCTGGCTCTCTTTGAGAGAAGTCGACCCCAACTGTAAACCTTTCCCTTCCTTAGCCCCTTCATTAAGCGTAGCATCCACATTGCTATATCAGAAGCTCGGCTAGCTGCTGTGAGTTTGCTTTCTATTATGTCCATTACACCTCCATTCTGGGGAGGATATGTAGATTTTCTTGAGCCCTCTTCTATTACTGTTCTTTTCTATATCTTGCCACTGCTCTTCTATTAATGTGTTGTCACAAACCTCCTCAAGTAGCCTCCGTCTCTCCATTTCGGGCATTTTGATGGGTGGTTTTTTAGCGGAATCCCCCCTGCTTGGAATCCCGAATACCTTTGTGAATTACTTTGCCTCATATGAAACCACCACCCTGCGCCCTAGATAGTCGACCACAAATTTGTGTGTATCTGGTTGATACCCTTGCACCATGGCTCGCAGAATATGCTCGAACTCCTTAATCTCAAAAATTGGCATAAATACAATTTTGTCTACCTGGGCTCTTTGGAGTGCGTTTTTTAGTGGATGATCATGCGGATGAGCCTCCCACCAGCTTCTACATTCTGCTCCGGTTACTCCTTGGAATGCCAGTCCTTCAACTGTTATATTATCAGCTGTGTCTCTCTTTTTGCCCGATTTTGCCATAGCCACGATTTTCTGATGGCTGGAAGAGGAAGTGCCGGACTTATACTGAATTTTGTGGATGTTGCCGCTGTCCAGCTTAGGGTTCCCGTAGCTTGTCTTCACCATTATTGTGTATTTTCGGGCTCCTTGATTTACTATACTTATTCTTCGTGTCACACCTCGGCTTGCGCGTGCACTATGTTGCCCTGTGCGTACACGACCTTGCGTCTCTTCCTCGCGTACGTGCGCCCCTCCCTTGCGTATGCCTCTGCAAACCCTCACCCTCACCGTGCGTACGCGTACGCGTACGCCTTGTTGGCTCCTACGCGATGAGTTTTGGATGCGTACGCCCTCCTCGACAGACTGCGTACGCTCCTGGTAGGCTTCAATGCTGCGTACGTCTTTGTTCGGGGTGCGTACGCCTTGGTTGGAAGTGCGTGCCCTCCTGCTGTTGCATACCCCCTTGCTGGAAGTGCGTACGCCCAGCGTGCGTACGAGGCACTCCCTCTTTCCCTTCCTTGGCCCACGCTCACTTCCACCTTCGCGCGCACACGGAGAGCACTCTTCCTCCTTGCTGCGTACGTGGTCTTCCACTCCTAGCGTGCGCACGGGCTGCTCCTTGCTGCGTACGCGTCCTTCCTTCCGGCCCTCGGCTTCCCGCGTTTTGACCTCTGTATGCTCGCCTCCACACTCGGATGTAGTGTCTTATGCTTATTCTTCCTTCTCCCCCTTGTGTCTTCGTGAGGTAATGTTACACTTTTGAGCCACTTTATAATCTTTTTCCTTCCAAGTCTTATTCCATACTTGATTTTTTTATTCCTCCCTTTTATTAATATTTTTTTTTTCTTTTTGTTTCTATTACTTTAGTTTCTTCTTCTTTTCTAC
>MU227412.1:575941-618796 GCA_018584345.1 Thuja plicata
CTTCCCAAGACTGAATTAAATCTTGTGTGACTTGGTCTTCCCTCGTTACTTCGTTATCCTCTGGGTCGCTGTCAGTCACTAGGGTTTGCTGTATGAATTCGCGGCCCATTATGCTTCCATCTTGCTGCGCGTGCTAGTCACCATACTAGCCTTGCACCAGTCACGTACTAGTTGAGATGCCAAACGTACTAGTACCAGTTCCGTACTATGCCAAACTATTAGTCATCGTACCAGTCCCGTACTGTACCAGTCACGTACCAGCCCGAAGCTATGTCACGTACTGTACCAGTCACGTACCAGCCAAGGTACTAACCCCTTACTGATCAGACCTCAGGTTCGTTTAGGCAGCGGCGCCAAAATGTTAGTGCCAATATGTTCTACTTGGTCACAATGGTACAGGACTGGAACGTACATGGAACATACATGGAACACTGTATAACCAGCAATCATATTATACTCAACAACAACTCATAGAATGCACAACATAGATAGTTCTAATTATTTCCTCGTACTGTCCTTCTTTCATCCAAAGATAGATCTTACAATACGATGCTGGACTCTTTTATAAAGAGCCAGAGGTTGGTTTGAGACCAACCGTTTTCCAACTAATTGCTTCTAACAGAAATTGATTAAACATACTCTAACCAAACCCGACCATCTAACTTTATTTATTATTTATTGCACGCCTACACTGACATCAGAAGTATTCATTATTGAAGAAGGATAGTCATACTGAAAATATTTACGAAAACAAGAGTGAGTAACCTTTTGTTGGATTTGGGATTGCATGATCTGATCTACAATATGTTCCATCATTGTTTGGTCATAATCAGGGGAGAACACGATAAATAGCTTATTGCAGCCATGAAGACTATTATGATTATGTCTATAAATGAGAGTGATGCTATATTCCAGCCCATCTTATCTATTCTATGCTTCTGGCTGTTTGCAAACAAGATTGTGTTCCTTCTACTGCTGCATATAGATTGGTCAGCAGTGTATTCAAACAATGTGAGGGAAAATTGAAGCCTCACATGAATAAAAAAGAGCAGATGGAAGAAGATGAATTCAATTTAGAAGTTGTAAATAAACTCCAGCATGTCTCTTTAGATGTGCAGGCATTGATACATGCTAAGAGAGAGTAATATGAAATTGACAAATCAGCAGCATTGAATGCACATGAAGTTGATACAAATTCAGGGATAGGGGAGATCACTGATAATGGTTTCAAATTAGCTAACGATGATGATTCTTTCTTTCATTTTAGACCTTAGTGACACGGGTGGCTTTTGGTTTGATTTTCAAACCATGACTATGGAGAAAGAAGTTTTTGAAATTCCTTTTGCTTCTGATGATGTTCTTTCTTCATCACACGGGCCTTGCATTGAAGATGGTCTAGTACAAAGTTCTTGTACCTTTGATGATCTGGTTTCTCAACCTTTTGTTGAAGAGGAAAAGTAAGGGGCATAGAAGGGTAGTGATAGCCATGGAGATACAATTGAAAGGTATGAGACTAATTCTTTTAGCGGCTCCTCATCTTTGCTTGATCCTGATTGGAGAAATCGATTCTTGCTAACTGCTGAAAATGAAGTACACGTCTTATCCAGTATGGATAGCACATATTGGCATGTGGAAAATATAATTCAAAATGTCCTAAGAGGTCAGATGAGTTTCACATTTCCTTTGCTGATTTGCGAACAATAAAGAACACTGCAGAAGAAATCAAGACAACCTACTTACATGTGATCCATGAGAGAAATTTGGCTACTATGTTTGCCAATGAGACCATAGATTTATACAAAGAAACAAAGTCTAAATTGATAGAAGTAGAAAATCATATTGTTGTCACTAATCATTTCAGGCAGCTGGAGAACAAAGGAAGGACCGAGAAGATCAAGGAGGTGATTAAGAAACTCGAGAGCATACAAGAGACTTATGATTTGGACAATTGTCCCAGAAGATCAAGTAATAAAATTTTGGACCAGCTGGAACCTTGGTATGGATTTGGAGTAAAGGATAATCTTCAGTTGGCTGGCAATCCTTCCTTTGAGGTGGATGCTGATGTGTCTTATAATAATCCACTCTTTGAGTTAGATTAACGTTCTTGCATTTCCCATACTCATGATTCCATATGTTGATAAGGATTGGGAAGAACATCAAGAGTATGAACTCTTGAGATTGGAGGAAGTCTCACAGGGAGGTGTAGCTCGCGATAATGAAAGTTTTGTTATAACAGTTTATGTAGGCAGTTTTCTGAGGAGTATACCTGAAAGAACAACCACTTTTGATGAGTAACCAAAAATAGGGGATGAATGACATGAGTACTATGAAGTTACCACGAAAGGTTTTGAAGAAAATGTTGATTTGATGATGGTGAACAACAGTTCTTATCTTCTTTGTCATGAGATGTCAGATGTAAACTTTCAAGTTAACATGGGTTTGGTAAATCACTTTGCTAATGCTCGAGGTTTCAGGTCTAACTGTGAGGATGGGTTTATTGTTTCAAATTTCCCACAAGGTTTGACTTTTCCTTGTTACTTTTAGATTTTCACCTTGAAGGAGCATATGGTAAGTAAATTGTTTGCCAGCATGGATATAGAAAGAATTTTGAATGAGCATGGGAGTCATGGTATTGTAGAGCTGATTATAAAAACTAAGAGATTACCTACAAGGAAGATAATGCAATTTGATAATGTGTGGTTTGTCAAAGGAAGTGATCATCCTAGTTGTGATGTGCTGCAATTTGTGAATAGATTTTCAAACATGGATCTGTTGTCTCCATCTTACACTTCAATGTTTGAAGGCTGTCCTATGATAGTGATCATGAAATTTCTAGATGCTATAGCTATGATAACAGCTGATTGCGTGGTTTGGTATGCACAAGATAGCATTTGGGAATTGAATGTTAATGGGATTTTACCAATTTATGACAGCATATGCATTCTCGAGGTAGTTAGAAATCAGATTTTCAGACTTCATTTTGTTGTTATCAACCATTCCAACAGCCTTGAGAACTTGCATGTGAGTACGTTTGGTGGATTTTCTCATTCCAAATGGAGTGTGATTGATGACTTGAGCATAGGAGGTACAAGAACATACATGATTGACAGGTTTGCTTCATGGGTGGCAGATTTACAACTTGTGATTGTATCAGAGTGGAGTAGCAGAAAATTAGTGGGAATAAGAAGCATAAATAGAAATTACTTAATGATTGTAGCAGCTTAACTATCATGGAGAAATGTCATCATCATGAGTGCAATTTTTTTTGGCTTAGTAATCAGAATTTGCACTGTGAAAGACCTTCCATTTTTGATATAAAATTACCTTTTCATGATTTGATTCATGACACATCTGCTGGTTCTGTGACGAGGATAGAAAGTGTGGCGATTGTTTAGAACTTCCAGTCGAGCCAACCAATGCATTTCACATTGATTGTATTGTAGGGTATGCATTCTAATTTTCTTTCAACCCTCAAATAGACGATTTAATCATGTCCTCGATGATACACAAGAAATGGAAGGATGGCTGCTGTAAAGGATTACATACATCTCAATGGAAAGAGGTACTTTCTCTTTCGGAAGGAGAATTTGTAACTTGTAGAACTTCCAGTTTGCTTCTACAGGATGGTCACTATGTAGGAATACATGGAAATGAAACGGACATTTGGCAGATTTCATCAAGTAATGGGATTGATAGAATTTGGTTTTGGCCTTGGGATCGAGGAATTTCTATGAAGTGTGGATTGTATTACAGTGGATTGTTTCACAGTATGATAGAGTTATTGGATTCAAATGTATTAGACTTGTAGAACAGACATATGGTGAAACATTCTATAGGCTTATATATAATCTTGGTATCATCATAGGGGTTTTGATTGCTTGAGGACAAGCAATCTCTGGGAGGGAAAGACAAGGGTTTCTAAGTGGGCTATAAAAGAACAGTGAGAGGTTCATTCAAGGGATGCTTGGTTATTTTTTAATTTGGTTTGGAGAGCTTTTCGAAGCTTGAGCGTAGGACAAAAGCCCTAAGGCTAACTGTTTTGGTAATATGTCAAGCTACCCTCTACAGTTGTTGGCAATGTCATTTTCTGACATTTCACTGTGTATCTACGCGGAGTTTTTCAATTTTGTAAAGTGTCTTTAAAGATACAATAATGCAGGAGTATTGAAATATTTGATATATTATTTAATATGCAGTTGGTTCTATTTCATTCCTGGGCCAAACCTTATTATTTTGTTAATGGAAATAACTTTATTTTAAAGCTGCTCCAATGTGGAGATATTCTATCATTTAATTTCCGAAGTTGTTTTTGTATTCTATTGTTTAATTTCCCAAGTCGGTAATCACCACTTCTGTGTGTAGCTGCTTCTTTCTTGGCAGTTACCAATTCTTGTACAAACTGTTTATTCTCCAGATGGTCATTTATCTGTTCATATTTCTTAGTGAGGAGTTAGAACTTATTCCTTGCTATGTATTTTGACTGACTCAGTGATATAGACGAGAATAATCTTACTCTAGTGTGACTTCTATCTTTCTATGTGTGAGCTGCTGTTGAGATCGGAAGACTTCTAAGGAGTTGTGACTCTTAATCTTTTCATGCGAGGCCTTGTCCTGACCATGTAACTCTGTTCATGGATTTGTTGGCAGTTTAACTCTTTGGTTTTGGTGAAGAAGAGAGTAATGTGAAGGCTGTTTAATAATACATTCTGTGCGTCAACGTGCCTATTGTAGACGGTGATTTGGCTCTTCTCTGGCGTTTCATATTCCTTGGCCATTTTATTCTATTTTAATTTCTGGATGCTCGATCATTGCTTGGGTGCTGTTCATTTTGTAAAGCATGGGTTTTTCTTTCGTCATTTCTGTGAGATGTAAGAGGAAGTTTGAATGTCTGATTATTTTTGGCAAGGAAGAGCTCTGCTGTGATTTATCCTTTCCATCCTTTGCTGCTGTGCAGAGGCAATTAGTGGGAGAATATGGTTCAGTCCGTGGCATAGGACCTGCGTATCCTCACCTCTCTAGTCACACATATATACCTGAGTCACGCCTTTCTTATTCACCATTGGAATGGAATTTAGTTGCTGAATTTGAGTTTTTTTCCATGACATGATGTTATGGTGCCTTCTTTTTATTTCAAATGTTCTAAACCTTGGTGTGAGGAACCAATAGTCAGACCTGGGCATTGCTTGTGGATGACTACTCCTTATCAAGCAAAATCTGACTTGGCACATACTCAGAATGAAAGTTTCTAGACTCCTAACCTTTCCAGTGCAGACTGGGGGTGGTATTAAACATGATTGCTGACATTTCTATCCCTGCTAGTGCTGGGTGGTTTAATGTTGCGGGTAATATTTTATTGCTGCTGTTAAATATATGGTTCAAAGTATAAGTTGCTGCTGCCATACTGGTTCTTGAGGACTTTATTTGCTGCTAAGCACAGTTCATGCGCGGAAAAGAATCTGTAAAATTGTGATTCCTGAAATATAAATTCAGACCAAAAACCTTGTGTGTGGATTGCATATTGTCCAAGGCCATTCTCAGCATTTGTATAAGTTGATGCTTTTGACTGCTGCCATTGCAAGTAAGGTGAAGATTATCGTTTCCAGGTCAGAAAATAAATATGTTACAACATGAGTCCTTTGGTTTATAATAGGTTATGTTATTTTCTGATTGTTGTTCTATCCTATGTATTTTTGGAATTCAAAGCATACTGTAATAAGAATATCATTACAGTATTAAATGAATGCACGCGATTGCAAAGTCTGCAAACACTATGATCCATCAAACCATTCACATATCAGAAAACTATATGTACAAGTATTGAAGGACAGTTGCCAAAGAGATTGCAAAAATTTGGGCCAGATTCCATTGGGGATCTTACATTCTTAACAAATAAACTTCCTTAAAGTGATGTGTACATAATATTACGAATTAGGTGCATGGATGATTACTGAACATATTTGAATAAGATGTTATACCAATACCCAAACATGAATCTTCTTATAGATTCTTTCTTGGACATTGCCATGTAATACCACTCCAATTGCTTGTTTTCTTAAGGGTATGTAAAATCTCTTTAATCTAGCTCTTTAAAATACCTAATTAAACAATATTTGTAGCAATCCATCCATCCATCCATCAATTGTTTCTTTGAATAGAAATATTGATATTGTTTTATCAGCGACAAGGAGAACGCATGGTAGATATCATTTCAATTTGACTTGTAAAATTAAGCTTTCTTTTCCTTGCTCTGTTATCCATTGAAGGAAAATCTTTAATTCTTTTTCTTGTGGCATACACCATGTATTTTGGACTCCATTTTCTTTACTACTATAATGTCTAACCGTTGACCATTTATCCGTTTTTGTGTGACAGAATCTCTAGACCCAACTATTCAAATTGTACTGTATTTTACAGTAATGCAACCATCTATCCAAAATTTCTTCTAGTTTTAAATAACAAACAACTGTTGATGCATTTAAACACATTTGCTAGTTATGGGCTGCTTGATTAAGGACCTATTTACAAAACAAGAACAATTTGATTATTGCCATAGAACAAGAAATGTTGACTGGGGTGTAATATGAAGTTTTGCTTGGAAAATGTTAGTAATCAAATACATATTTTACAGAAAATAAAATACACAAACGCTGTACACAGACATAATCCAACAATTTTCTTCCTTGAGGTTAGAATATGCATAGAATGGAGAGTAACTTTCTTTACTTGTAGAATGTTGAGCTCCTTTCTTTATTTGAATCTACGTTTCTAAGCTGTTTGTAAATGTAATGTAATGGTCAGAAGCTTATAAAATCTTAATTTGTTATGTTTTATAGGGAATATGTTCTCATGTAGATTTGGCATGTTTTGAAGATGGCATTGCAATTATATCATTGGAGTCGGTATGTGTGATGGAGTTTACTCATGAGAATGACAAAGCATTGCAATTGAAGAAGATTCCAGTCCTACTGAAGGCAGGAGACCTCCTCTTCCTATGCGGGGAAGCTCGCTACAATTGGTTGCATGAGATCAATCGCAAGCCAGGGCATCAAATATGGGATGGTAAAGAAATCATTCAAACTAAGAGAATTTCTATAACCCTTAGGCGCCTCTTCCTTTCTCATTTTCAATAATGAAGGAGGCTCTTCTTTTACATTCATTTAGATTTTAAACCTCATCCATACATGTACAAAACAACATCATTTAATAAAGATTAGATAACATATTTGATTAGCTTACGTTTATTTAGTTTTACAGTCAATAAAAGCATCCATTTAAGCAATACCTTTGTCTTGTTTGTGATTTTATGATTAGACAAGCCATATTGTCAATGTAATGGACAAAAAGACCTTTAGCACTTCGAATTGAGAAGGCATGCACTATTCTTATCAAGTTTTTAATCCTGCGAAGAAATGCCAACATGGAGGAATGGTGTGGCTTTTTTAATGATGCAGTCCAAAAGACTATTTAATTCCTTTCATTTGTTTTACGGTTACATATATTCTTTTGACTAGCATACCTAGATTTTTTAATAAAAATCTATGTAAAACAAGGACGCATAGCATCTAGTTCCTGCGGATGAAAAAGTTGATTGAATTTTGATAATGTCAAATTTATAGTGTTGTCTTAAAAGGATTTTTTTAGTCATAATATGTATTTACTATTACGAAAATTCAACCAAAAAATATTAGAAGCTTAGTTTTATTCTACTAGACATGAGAAAGTAAAATTGAAGAAGTCAAGAAATGTGAAATAAAATCAATTGCGGAATGGTTTTATTTGGAAAACTAAATCTTCAATGAAACAAGTTGAGTATGAACAAATGTAAGTATAAGTAGTGTTTATCTCAACACATAAAACAGTGCAATGTGAAATGTTTCAATTTGAAAACCTTTTTTTTGGCAAAGGCAAATTTGAATAATTTAACAATTGAAGAAGTTAATCATTTGTGGACAATTTTACTAATATTCATACACTTTCAATTTTATAAACATCTCTGACAATGGTTGGCATTATTTGAGAAAGAGTAATACATTTTTTTTAGCAAGTCTTAGGCATGACTACTTTTAGTAGGTTTATGGATACATTTTTTTTTTACATTTCATTTAAAGGTTCAGCACACATAGCCTTGGTAAGACATTTTTGGTAGTAAGATCATCAACAAAGAGAAGGCATTATTTCGATTTCCAGTTAACGGTAAGCCTACAAACCTGTTTTTGACAAACAATTTACAGTTACATTTGCATGTTTCATCTGTTTGGTTTGAAGGACAGATTATAGGACCAACGGAAAATTCAAATTTATGGTAAAATAGTAGTTCAATAACTATATGAAAAATAAATCTATGTTTACAGTCTTTGTTATTTGAAGTCATTTGTTGAAAGTCATATTTGTCTGAGTACAAGTTTTTTTTTTCCCAACTATTAGGTCTACAAAACTATATTTTGAAAGTGTCAAAAATGCTAGATGCGTAAAAGAATAATAACATTTTTTTTTATTAAGGTAAATACAGGTTTTGAAGGGCCCCGAAACCCAGTACAAGAAGGTCACAAAAGATTTTCAAGAAAACACTCAAAAAGCAAGACCACAGCGAGGGTTTTACAACAGGCTCCCTCAACCTGGACAAAAAAAGAGGTTCCAGCAAAGGATCTAGCACCTCAACCAGAAAAAACGCTACTAGAAGAATAACACAATTAAGTCCTGCAGCCCTTTAGCTTCCAGCAGGCAGCAAAAATCAGCTGCCAGCAAAGGAAAGCCCAATATTATTTCTTCCCCTTCTGGGAACGAAGAGACATGTCAAACGAGGGCGACTGTTTTGATTTTTTTTTTCCTTTAATAGAAGTCTACCCATCATCCACTCTCTTGGCCATTTCCTGCCTAGAAATCGAGTCAAGAATCGGGACTCCCAAAAACTGAGAGTCAAGAGATTGTCCCAGGATAGGACCAGGAGAATCCAACGAGGCAACATCGGGAGATGACTCCGTAACGACCATTCCAAAAGTAACCAACGAAGCATTACCAGTAAGAGGAGCAGAAGCCTCACTACCAGCAGAGCCCCAAACAACTGATTCAGTACAAGGAGACATCACAGCGAGGGGATCAGCTCCCGGGGAAGAGCCAGCAGCAGTCCCAAGAGGCACATTGGTCTCAGCATTCTCTTGTGAGGAAGCAACCTGAGAAAAACTTCTGATAGACGAATCCTTCACAACAAAGTAATGTTGGGAAGAGGCCCCCTTCCACCAAGAAGTAGGTCTTTCAACCTTTTCCAATCCACACTAGTCCACTAAGTGACCAGTTTTAAAACATCTCCTGCACTGAAGGGGAGACCTTCATAATCCAAAGATTGGATCCGTGACCCTTTAGAATGCTTCAACATTATCTTTTTCGGAAGACCTTTGGAAATATCCAAGTCAACCAAAATCCTAGCATAAGTTGAGTGAAGAATATCATCTAAATCCTCATCAACCATCAGGAAATCCCCAAGAGCCTCACCCACAGCCTCTAGAAGAGAGTTAACCCAGAAATGAAGTGGGAGGTGGGGCAGCCTCACCCAAGTAGGAACCTTTGGGAAAGACTCAGAAGAGGCATCAAAGTCAGGATGCCAAGGCTTCATCATGAGCATGCACCGGGCATCCCAACTGAAAAATTGATCACATAGAATCAAGTTCCTATCTGCAGCCATCTCAAACTTTGCAATTAAATTATCCCTTGCCATAAGGAAAATGTGAACAGTTTCAGAAATGATTGGTTCCCAATGGCAAGAGACCCAATCATGCAGATCAGAAAGACTCGGCCAGAGGCCCTTAAACCTGCATATAAGAGCATGTTTTTCGAAAACAGAGGACACAAAATCAATGTCTTCCACAACCTCAGCATCTAGAGAGAGGATTAGAGGATTAGAGACACAGAGAGGGGTTGCACCCCTATCTCCAGAAGCCGCAGACTGCTTAGAAGCAGCAGATTTTCGCTGAGAGGAGACACCAGAAGCAGGAAGATCCGCTGCAAACACTAGGGGAACAGTCTGGAGGCCAACAACTCCAGCCGCTGTCGAGGGAACATAGACCGTAACCTGACCCGGAGAAGGGTGGGGTGGGGCTAATGAAGTAACAGCGACAGTATTAACAGCAGCATCTGCTGCAAGGGCAGCATCCACACCAGGAGAAGCCTGAGCGCCACCAGCAAGGACAACTGCAGTGGCGACACGAGAAGCCCGGGTGCCACCAGCACAAAGGGCAGCATCCACACCAGGAGAAGCCCGAGCGCCACCAGCAAGGACAGCTGCAGCGGCGACAGGAGAAGCCAAGGTGCCCCCAGCACGGGCAACAACAACCGAAGCCCTAATCGCTGCAGCGGGGGAAAGCATTTCAAAAATGCCTATTTTCCAAGAAGAGTAATAACATTGTTACATAATTGGTACACTATAATTAAGACGAAAACATGTCGATGAATGGAAGCAATGGAGAGTTCTATAATACATTGCACAACACTCAATAAATGTTTTTTAAATAAGGTTGAAAACTAAATGTGCTTAAATTTAAGAAAACGTCATGATTAAACATCGAGTTGGAAAAACAACTAGAACATATGGCCATCTAAGAAGATGTGCACTTTCACCCATATAAAAATTCAATAAATAGGGGTGAGGACAAAAACTCTTAGCTTGTACTGCATTTTGTACTAGAGTACCTGAAAGTTTGGGGAAGGTAAAAGGAAGTTATTGATGCACACGTTGAGAGAGGAACCGAGAAACCATGGAAACAATAGTGAGGAGGAAAGAAACAGTAAAGGGCAACAAAGATGGGTAGAAATGGAACATGAGTATTCTGAAATAGTTAAATATTATGTCTGATTGTAGACTTTAAGCTCACTTCTTGTCCTCCAACATTCTTGTAGTCTTGATATTATATTAACTTCAATAAGAGCTAGCTATTTCTTTAACAGGATAGAAAAAGGTTGGCTTTACCTTGCATGTGTTATTTTTACAACAGGGCTTAACCTTATAATATTTTAATTGTTTCCTACTCCAATTCCAAGCCTAGAAAAACCCCTTGTTCCCAGTCATACATCTAACACTTCCTTCTGTCCTCTTTCAAATTTGCATCTGGGTTCCTTAAAAATTATTCTCTTTTTATCTAAGTTGCTTGCTAAATATTCTCTTCATAGATAGCAGGTGTAAGTGACGAACACAATTTCATGTAGCTGTATTTCTTCTTTTGGAACTTTTCTTTGTCTTGGCCTTTCTAATCTTTAAATCTCCATTGCTTGACAAAGCTTTAATCAAAATCATGGATGCTTCTTTTATCTATCTTGGCTTCTCTGTTTCATTGATTTTCCAATTTGAGAGAATGCACTAGTTACTTCCATTGTATACTCTTGATTCATAATAGTTTGTCTGCCTTTCTTGGCATTTCTTTGCTTAGTTGCTTATAATATCTGGGAGTTATTCAGAAAACCTTCCTATCATATATTTATGTTCTGATCATATGTTTTCAGCATTTTGGCCTATTTGGGTTAGTAGTATAGATTAGTATTTTGGTAGATTTTAAACACACATACTGTTACAACGTTGTTAATGTTTGAAGAACTTGTGGCTTCTTTTAGGATGATGGTACTGAAAATGCGGCCAAAACTATTTCTAACCATCATGGTAGTGGCACATCCAGCTGTCATGGCTGACAGACCTCCTAAACCTTTGGATGTGCCATTTTCGAAGAACTATGTTCCCAATTGGGCTTTTGATCATATCAGGCAAATTGATGGTGGAAACCAGGTCCACCTTGTTCTAGATAAATACACAGGCACATTACTTGTGCATACTTATATTATATAAGTATACTATTTTGAACTGATTTTTTTTTATGGAGGATTTTCAATCAAACTGTTATTTTATCAGATACTATTTTGAATTGTTTTTTTTTTCTATGGAGGATTTTCAATCTCAAAGTTGTTTTACCTATCTGATATCCACGCTTTCAGTTTGGGTTCTTTTGGGGCATTTTATATATGCATCATGCTTGGTGTAAAACTTCAATCATTTTTCATTTTACAGTTGGTTATGGCTTATAGTTATTGCCTCAAAGATTGTTAAGGTGCAGTTAAATGACCAACTCTTTCCCTTAGATATAGATTCATCTATAAACAAAAGAGATTCATTTTTTTTGTTTAGCAAGTCCTATTCACTCCAATGTACAGAAAATGTGCTTCATTAGTCTTCTTGCCATGACAGACACTGTATTTTAGACTAAGGGGGAATATTTGTTTGGCCACTTTAGTATGACTATCAAGATGGTTCCAGGGGACTCTGTAGGGGTTGTAACTGCCTTCTATGTAAGAAAAATAACCTTTCATGGCCTCACTATATCCTTATAGTTTCTCTTATTTCATAGTTTTAAACTGCACAACTGATTGTTTTTACTATTTTCTATGAGTTTCAGCTGTCATCCCAAAACTCAGAACATGATTAGATAGACTTTGAATTGTTAGGAAACAGATCTGAGTAGCCATACATTCTCCAGACCAATGAGTTCAGTGGAGGGAAAGGAGACAGAGGACAGCGCATATACCTCTGGTTTGACCCCACCACAGAATTCCATTCTTAGTCCGTTCTCTGCAACATGAATGAGATTCTGTAACTTCATTTTTTTGAATGAAACCGATGTAAATCAATAGACTTTGTGTTCAATTGTTTGGAAAATGGTCGTATATGCATTTTCTAGAACATGAAACTTTGGATTCGGATTGTCTTTGATTGATACCCATTTAAATCAATAGACTTTGTGTTAAATTGTTTGAAGATTGGTCATATTTTTTCTTTTTCTAAAACATACAACTTTGGATTGAGGTTCTTTGTAGATGATATTTGAATCAGAGTATTCAAGAACAACGAGGACTTGGGAGTGAGATATCCATTCAATCAGCCTACGAAGATCTACTCAAGTTTGTGGAATGCAGATGATAAGGCTACAAGAGAAGGGCTTGAACATAATTTGAACATGTATAACATGGATGATACAAAGATGAATAACAAACACGTTTTCATTAGAAACGTCATTCTAAAAACCCTAGCCATCGCTTCCAATAAAAAAGAAATGCTCAAAAATGTGAAACAAAAATTCATTTTCCAGAAAACATCACTGTAAAACCATAGATGAAGCCGAAATGATGAAAGTAATGTATAGAAAAATCCATCAAAATAAGAAATTCTTTGAATCTACCTACATAAAAGGAAACATGGTCACAAGTAACCATTGATCACGATAACCGTTACAAATTTGCCAACAACCATTTCATACCATAAAAACCAATTCAATGTATTCAAAGATCAGACATCACTCGAAAACAAAAAAGCAATCAGAGTATATGAACAGTTATAGGCTGAGAAAGCCACACTATACCACTAGAGGTTTAATCCTATCAACTGACTTCAAATAAGAGAATCTTTTATCCCACCTACCTAAAAGAAGAGAGCATTAGGGGAAGCAATCCAAATTGTTGCGGACTGACTTCAAATAAGAGATTCTTCTATCCCACCTACCTAAAAGAAGAGAACATTAGGGGAAGCAATCCAAATTGTTGGGGAGTTATCTTAAATGTATATACAGTTACATTCACTGTAAATACAGTTCTATTCAATAATTTTATACCATGAAAGTCAATTCTGCATCTTCAAAGATGAGTATTTGCACATCAATTGTCTATAGAAGGAAACATTATGGTCAACGATTATAACGAAAAGAGAACAACAAATGCAATTTCAATCTACTACTTTATAACATAACCAAAAACTCAGAGTAGGATCTCATTGATGATTCGATCATAAGAGGAAAAAAGAAGAACGTATTCTAAGAGGACTGTGAATTATTAGCCATGCTCAAAGAGTTGAAATTTGTAGCATTATACTACAAACAAGACTTGAAGGACTCGACGATCCAAAGAATCATTATAAGATGCAAATGGAAAAAACTAGTAGTTGCTCAAGGGATTTCGATGCTATAGTACACCATTGATGTGCAGCAAATACAGTTACAATCGCCAATTCTATACTAGATTATTAAAATGCTCGAATACGCTACAAACGATAGAGGGCTTTTGGATATCAATACATACAAGCTTTTCTACTAAACACCCTATACAAAATTCGCACATTGCATTATTGAAATACAAAAATGTAGATGACATGGAATTTTAAAATAACAGTAAGAGCAGACTTCAAATTAAATCTAAAGCAATAGATAGAGTCACTCCATTTGTGTCAAAATGTAGTAACTGAGAGATAACATTACACAGAAGTCTTCTTAGAGTTAACTTAGTAATGTCTTAGTTTGTATGTAGTCATCACAACTGTAGAGTAGATATGACTAAGTTTTTAAGCTACTTTGAAAGCCTATTTTGTTTTCGAACATGAAATTTTGATGCAATTTGGCCTGATGAAGTGTTTAGTGTAGATATTTCAGACTTTCAACGCTGCACAACTTCTTGCAATTGTATGAAAGAAAATGGTGTGACCGATTATTTATCAAAATTAATAACTGTGTAAACAATTTTTCAATCTGTAATCATTCTGGGGTGTTGCCTTGTTTACCTTGTGTCATGTTCCATCAGTGTGGACGAGAGTGGCATGTGTAATTGCATTGCTCTGAGTCAATGTGAAGCATCCTTTAATGGCAATGTCACTTAGGCTGAAGACAACTTTTGATTTCTCCTATATGTATTCTTCATACTTTATGTCGGTAAGGCCTGGCATCAAATTTTGAATTATTGAGTGGTCGATAGAGCAATGAATTATTTGTTTATTCTTAGTAGTCAAGACAGTTTTGAGGTGGAGTTTGTGCACATAGTTGACATCTTGATCACACTTGATGCAATGCCCAGATTCCTCTTCCAAAATACCATAACCATCGAATTTGTAATGACACTGTTAATAGAATGCATTGAATGGACTGGAAAATGGATTTGCTACCTTCAAAATTCCATGAACCTGTTGCATGTTTTTGCATATCAGTTTACATTAGGTTTTGTATTGTAAAATATTAAGAGATTTGCAATGTATGTTGCTTACCTCATATGTTTTTTGCAACAATTCTTTTAAAATCTCCAGGGTCCTCTTGTCATTTAACTTGCATATGTATGTGGACAAAACTGTACGGAATGTGTTCCTTTTGTCAAGCCTCTTAACAATGTTTCTAAAGAGTAGAGCAGGGGTATCATTCCTCTGGAGTTGTTCTTCAATTGCTATGTAGTGCTGAGCTAGGATTGGATGGATTTCAAGCTGTAAAGAAAAAGACAGTCATATTTGTTCCACTTATTGAAGAAATGTGCATTTGTGAGACTTAGGGATCTTGATAAGTGTATGAATAGATATTAGTTACAAGGCCTTTTACATGTGCTCTATCTTCTTTAGTGTGGCCGTCCTTTATTTCAAGTGCGCTTACTGAGCCCATTTTTTTGCTCCAACCACTAGCGCTCCTATTGTTCCGATTGGGAACTCAATTGTGCTATTGAGAAGTTGCTTGATTGTTGTACTGGGAATGAAATTGTATTCATTGCATATTCGGGTGATAGTTTCGACTGTGCTTGTATATTTGAGGATGAGAATACAGTCACAGTCACCACGATCGTACTCAGTTCGGGGTGCAATGTTAAAACCTGTAATGGAAATCCCCATTCCTGGGACAATTTTCTTCATGTTGTTGTATTAGGATGCCATTGATATTCTGTGTGATTGTCATTTATGCTTTTATGTCTGTTAAGTCTGCGCGTAAAACTTCACGTGTCTTGTTGAATTTGTATACTACTAACACATCTCCTTCAAATGTGTTTCCACTCTTTCTAGCGTTGAGTTCTTCTATTGAAATACAATTGACACTTTTGACTTTGGACCTGCAAGCAGGTGATCATTATTGTCTTGTCCATTGTTAACATCAATAAATTAAGGATACATGAAAATATAAATAGAATACCTTTTGGTGGTTTGATCTTGTTTGATTTGTGTAACCTTCCCTAATCTTTTGCTCGTCTCCATTCTCCCCTGCAAATGAAATAGTTTGGATGGAAAATTGTCTTAGCAAATTGTAATGAATGCTTCTATAGAGGGTTTTTTTATGAAATGTCATCATTGCCATTGAGAATATGACTATTGCAATATACATGTTTAAATAGAGGAATTGATGTGTTTCTGATTTGTTATTCTTAGTATTCTTCTGTATCTTCTAGTTCAATTATTTTCTGTGTGAGATGTATTCGCATGAAAGTAGAGAGGTGGTATGTCCAGTATACAGTTATTTAATTTGTTAAATAATCAGTGACACCATTTTTTCATACAATTGCAGGAAGTTGTGCAGTGGTAGAAGTTTAATTTGTGTAACCCTCCGTGGTCTTTTTCTTGCCTCCATTCTCCCCTGCAAATGAAATAGTTTGGATGGAAAAATAGTCTTAGCAGATTGTAATGAATGCTTCTATGGAGGTTTTTTTATGACATGTCATCATTTCCATTGATAATATGACCATTGAAATATACATGTTGTTTAAATGGAGGAATTGATGTGTTTGTGTTTTTTTATTCTTAGTTTTCTCATACGTCTTCTAGTTCATTTTTTTCCCACTGTGAGATGTATTTGCAAGTAAGTAGAGAGGTGATCTATCCAGTATGCTTATGATCTATAAATGGAACAAATGTTTGTTGTTATGTTAGACCATATGTGATCAATAAGTGGCCTATTTATATTGTGTGAATGGTTGAGTAGGAAATTAAGTTTGTGGTATTGCATATGAGTTGTGATAGATGTTTTGTATATGTTTGTTGTTGCCATATCGATGTTGAAATCTCCAAGAATATACAAGATGTTATTGAGTTCTATATTGCTGGCGACATTGTCTATTGTCGTTGCTATTTCTGCCAGGGGAGCATTGGGCCTTGCGTAAATATTGCAAATATTAATTGCGTTGTTAGATAGTATTATTGTCGAGGTCCTTGCCTCTACATTTTTGGAAATGTGGCGCTTTCTTCTGGCAACTATTATGTTCTTTTTTGTTAAAGTCATAATGCCATGTACTCCATAAACTGAGTAGTTAAATTTTTCATAAAGGACATTTATTTTGTCAGGATTTGTATGCAGTTCTTGCAAGCATAAAATGTCAGAGGACATGATTTCATTGTCATTGACTAGGTAACTAGTGTGTGCATTTAAACTTCGAGTATTTAATGTGCATAAGAGAAAGTGTAATGTTTCATGTGAACATGTGTTTTCGTTGTCAATTTTCCAACGTGCATCTGACTCTAGACGTTCCATTTCTATATTATTTTTTTGCTTTACTTTAAAATTCTTGGGTGTTAGAGGTTTAATCAAATATAGCCTTTCTATTGTTTTTGTACGCAAGTGTTGTGTATGTTATACGATGTTGTCTTTTGCCAGTCAGATCAAATGCCAGAGCTTCCATTGTCAATTCTTGTAATCAATGTATTGTTTTTGCACATGCTAGTTGTATAGGGAATTGTTTTCTAATAGTTTTTTTTTTTTTTTACTTGAAACTTTTTGGATTGGCCTAGTGATGCGGAGTATGGGTACCCAATCTCGTCCGATAAACTCCTTATAGCATAGCCTGTATTTTGATTTTTGTTGCCAATATTTTGGCCATTGAATATGATCCATACAATATCAAAGTCGTCATGTTTTGTATATGTTTTAAAGATTTCGTTAGAGCCATTTACTATGCCATCTTGAGTATTGTATTTTCCCGAATAGATTTCTACAAGCACATTTGGTTTCACATGTATTTCAAGAGGAAGAGATGCAGTATGGGTATAAAGGCATATTGCACTATAGTTTTCCTCATATTCATCTATTGCTTTCAATGTAATACTGTCACTACGCATGATCTCTAGCATCTTGTTGTTATGTGCATCTACGTCACTCCTCCTGTAGTAAGGAATGGAAGAGTTGGGTCTAATGGTATTGGTCATATGCAATGATGATTGAGGTATTCTATATCGTCTATTGTTTGCATGCCTTTACGGACTCTGTTTAGAATTGAAATAATTTTTTCATCTTTTTCTTGCATTGTGACTTTCAACAAAAAGCACCTCACATTGTCTTTCCAAAAATTATACGACATTAGATCTTTTCTTGTTGGTTTACTATCAAAACTAATGGAGTCAAGTACGGGTTGTGCTTGGTATAGATCACCGTAGAATATAGTGTCTAAATTCCCAAAGTAGGAGGTAGGTCTATGCATAATATCACATAAACGATGGTCTATATACTGCAAAAATGTTGAGCCCACCAATGAGACCTCATCTATCAAGAGCACTCGTAGCTGGTTGTAATGCTTTGACATCCTATCTAATGTCTCACTGTTTAGTGAAAGAAATTCCAATTTGTTAAAAGATATATGGAATGCTGAGTGGAGTGTAACCCCACCAATATTATATGTTGCTTAGCCTGTACATGCAGTGATCAATCCCTTTGGTTTGTCAGGATCATTGTCTACGACTTTGTTGTATATACATAGAAGTGCCTAGTAAATAGCTTTTGTTGTAAACGTCTTCTCAGTACCTGCTCCACCTGTAATGTGTTTGTCAACAAAGTCTATGATATTTGTGTTGCTTTCTCTACCATAGATTGGTGCATTTTCTACCCAGTTGAGGAGATGGTCATTTTCATTTCCCCTATTTTGAAATTCAGTTATGGAAAAGAAATCCACAACTTTTCCGAAAAATGAGTTATCTGTAAATATCAATTTTCTTATTGCATTTATCCTATGTTGATAGTATCGTGCACATGTTACAAGATCTCTTTTAACTAGTAGGAATTTGTCATTCTCAGTGCGTGAAATTATTTCATCATTTTGTAATCTACTTTGGCGCAAATTGTGCAGGTTTTGAAGCGTGTTTGCTAAAGGTTCCCAATTCTACTCCACACTTGTAAAAGTGATGAAATATGTAGGTGGTCCTAGCTGTCGTATCATTGCAAAAACATTTTTCTTTAATTGTTGCTTATAATCAGGAGAAGTGTTGATCCTTTTGAAAACAACGTATCCAATTTATGATTTTAAAATCTTCTCCAAGTTGGGTTTGTGTTTCACGTCCCTTGCCAAAAGCTTTCTGCCCTTCAATTGACCTTTCCTTATTCTTACCCACATTGTAGACAACACTTGGAGTATTAGTATCTTAATGGCTTTAAAAAATAGATTTGTCGTGTGAAGAGCAAACTCTTGTTGCGAATGAAGTAGTTCCCATTGTGCCAATTTTTGGTATTTGAATTTTTCTACAATATCAGCATCGTGTGGCTCTCCAAAGAATAGCATTGGAAAATTCATTTCTTATGCATGCTTATCTTTGAATAATCCAATTGAGTAACAATCTTGAGCAGGTGCTATTTCAATAATTTTGTCTTCCATGTTGCTTATACATCTAGAATCTGTATATTCATGTATCAATGTTTCGGTTGGGTTGTCCTTCTCTAAATCACTCTGAGAATAACAATCACTTAAGTTGCTTTCATTGTTGCTTTCATTTGCATCATTTGATTGTATTGTAAGTATCCATTCATCATTAATGTGTGTTTTTTCCATTTTGTACAGTGTTGTATTGCTCAATTCAAACAAACCTTGCACTATAATATTTGGTCTCACCATTCCTTTTTGAAATGCATTTTTATATTCCAAACGTCTTTTCAAAGACACAACAATTGTTGAAGTGTTTGTTATTGACTGTGGCAAGGCATTTTGAACAATGTCCATGTTTACAGGAACATTTATTATGGATCCAGTGAGGCCTATTTGAGATCTTTTGTATCCTAGCTCCCAAATTTGTGCGAATGCAATTCTAAGAGAGACAAGTCTTTCTTCTAACTGTGTCAGCATTTGCACATGTTTCAATGGTCTATTATTGCAAATGTTTTGTGGTGATGTGAATTTTGGAAGACAATATTGTTTCAAAGCCATCTAACATGTTTTGCAAATGTTGTCATTGATAGTTGGATAATTAGAATGTATTAATTTGCAGTAAGTAATTTTCTCCTTTTCTTGAAAATGTTTGATGTCTTTCTTGAAGTACAGGAGTTGACAAATTGTGCAAGGATATTTGGGCGTGTCCTTTACAGAGATTTCAAATTTTTCTATTGGTGTTAGTTTATTTTCCTTTTGCTTCCTTTTACGGCCCGATATCTGCTTGTAAAAAAAAACTACGTCATTTGCATCCTACAAACCATTGCTCGTAACTGATATGTTTGAAATGTGTTCATGATTTTCATTCCTTTTTTGCATTCTTTGACGAATTAGTTTCTTTGTTTCACGCAAACTATTTGTTATTTCTTCTTTATGACTATCCACTTGATTTTCTAGTTTCCCAAAATTGCTACTAGTTTGCAATTGATGTTTACTTGTCTTCTGAGTTGTCAAAATTTCTCTTTTCATCCTAATCATTTGTTTAAGATTATGTAGTTTTAGCTTTGGTAGTTTCAAGTGTTCCTCTGCCACTTTAAATAAAGGCTCAAAATGAACATTAAGCGGATTTGTATCATGGAAAAGGATATAGTATGGGTGTGTATGTAGTGTTTTATTGAAGTCTAGATATCTCTTTCTATTTGTCGCTGAGAAAACACAGATTTGTATGTTTAACCACTTCGAGAGCCAATGGATGCAAAATATATCTCCCCATAAACCTAAATCTTCATTGGCATTGTTGGTGTAGTAGATAGACACATTCATTGCAGATAAGTGTTGGGATCTTTTACATTATGTAGGTCTTGTAAGCTTTCAGGGTGCAATTCATTGTTGTATGAGTTTATTGCTTCTGGGTCCCCATTTTGGAAACACCTCATAAAGTAGTCAATTGTTCCTTTTCGTAGTTGAATGGATGTAAACTTAAAATTGAGCAATAGTTCAAGAGAATCAAATAAGCAATCACCAACATTGTATTTAGATGTTGTCAATTGATAAAGTCCTTGTTTTACCAATGTTTTGTCAATGTCACATGTTTGCAAATGGTTTTGAGGTATATAGTTGTCAACATCCATCCTGTTGTAAATTTTAGTTTTAAAACTTCTATATATTGGATTTTTAAGAGAGATGAGCTTGATTGCTTGAATTGTATGTCCTCAAAAAAGAAATTGATATAAGTAATTGCACAAATTTGTTTTGCCTATGATGGGATCTTTTGCAGTGTTGTTGGTTTAGTTCCCGATAACTCCCTTCTTTGTGTCACACAAATGTATGTTGTTGTTAGTTGTCTATATTTGACATCCAATTTGGATTCCAAAATAAACCCATCTATGTATTTTGTGTAGAGGATGAGTTATATTAGATTTTATTTACAAATTCATGGAAAGAAAAGGAGATCAAAGTATACTACTAAATTGGTTATTAAGGTGTATTGCATTCAAAGTTTTCATGCACAAAGAAAGGAAATAGCATTGATTGATTTTTACAATAAAATCATTTTTTTCAAATCTTTCCATTTAAAAAAATATTTCAAGTGTTCTGTTAGTACAAAATAGTTGGTTTACAAAAATCAAATGTTTGCCTACTACGTGTACGTTTACAAGTGTATAATTATAGTCTTTGATTACAAACCCCCTAGTAGAAGCTCTAAACATGGAATGTAATTTAGGGCTCCTCCTTCTGATTATAATTGTGAAATCTCAATATGTTTAACTCCACTTCAAAGTGGATGCTCATTGGCTATTGAAAATTTGAAATTGTGGTCTCTGCTAGCATTGACTCTTTCTTCTAGTTCCAGTAACTTGCTCTTCAATTTCCGACTTCAACTAGAAGTTCTATACATATGTCACAATGTTTTTGTTCTCCAGGGCCTTCACTTTTACATTTACTAGTTAACGAGAAATTGTTGTTGCACATGTTCCCAACTAGTACATTGCTATTGCATTGTGTGCCATGAAGCACATTGTGTACGCATACAGTAGAGTCAATTGAAGCCCAATTTATTGATGCAACATCTAATTTGCAGTGTGGTTTAGAAGAATTTGTAGAAGAATCAACAATGTCTTTGTTCCCTACAATTGTTTGTCAAGAGAGACAATTAATAGGTGACTCAAATAAACATGTGCAATCAGAGAAGGTAAGTATATACAATTGTCTATTCATGTGGTCTAACTTTGGTCATACTTTTGTTTTGCAAAAGATAAAAAGTAAGAAGTATATTTGTTTTCAAGGCATACCAATGCATTCATGCACCTGTTGATGGTTGGAGGATGCATTTTTCCATATGTCCATAGTTGAATATCCCAAAAAAATTGATCCATCATTGTTGCAATTGTATGATAGAGTTGGAACATTTTGAATTCCTTGAAAAGTACTACCATAATTTTGGTTGTTACAACCATCTTTCTTGCCATCATTGATATCTGGAAATGGTAAGTACATGTGAACTATGTTGTCTAATAAACCTGAGTCTGGAAAAGTATATAACAAATCAATATTACTTTGAAGATGACAGGAAAATGTGTTACTACTTCTGCACTGTCAAAGGCTAATGCACTTGTTCCCTTACTGCTATTTTTCCCTACAAATTCATTCTGAAAGGTGTGTGGTGGGATAGAATCACTTTGTATATGAGGATTTATATCAAGAGAAGCATTATGCACTAATGAAGATTGTAGTTCCAAACTAGCAAGGAGGTCAAAGCATGGACCACAACTTGGACTCCTACTTTTTTTATTTCTCTGTACCGTGGAAATCGACACTATTGGTAGAGATAATATTGTTTTTTCTTGCATAATATTATATGTTCCCAAAGTATCAGAATCCAAATTTGATCATCCCCTGATTCCTTTCATGCACAATGTTGCCTTTCCATATGCAATAGTGGCCTCCTCAGCAGTTTCAAATGTACCTAGCCAATGACGACTTTTAGTTTTCAGATCCCTTATTTCTGCAGCATAGTGACCCCATGGACATCTTCTCACACCTTTATATTGGCTATTCTTGGAACGTTTCCTTGTTTTATTTGAAATGATCAATATTTTTTCACGATTGCAATTGTCCGCACTATATGATTCAAAAGTCGATTTCTCAGACAATTTTCTCATTGTGGAAGTCGACTCCGTAGGCCAAATGAACAATTCAAAGAAACCATTTACAATATACAAAGGTAATACATTTACTATGTTTCCTTTTCAATTAGATGCTAACTATAGTTACAGAATAATTAAAGATGCTCAGATAGATAAGCTGTAGAAAATTGTAAGGCAATCGGTTCTTTTGTGCAATGCTCACATTAGAGTGAAGGAAGGACATGTTTTTATTGAATTATGAATAAAAATACATAAAAAAAGAACTATGTTGCATGTCAACAACGTGAGAAAATGGGGGGTCTTTCACCATCACAAGAAGTAGAAAAACGATACACATTTCTATTAGTAGGACTACTACACCAAACACCATATTGTCATCATACAAGGAGCCATCCATTTCAAAGATGCACTACTTTATTTCTTTTGCAACTACAAAATGTGATAGTTGTTTTGGTGTATGGTGCTTTTCCAACCTGCGTCAGTTGTATTCAAACTGTTTATTATTGATAACAAATGGTACAATAATGATATTCGAGTAAGATTCCTCCATCTCTGGTTTTCAACAAATAGATTACACTCCATTGTATAATGATCCACATAATTATGAGTTGCATATAGTGAACATGTTCAAAATCTATAGTCTTTTACAAGTAAAGTTGTCAATATAACAATGGAGGAATACACATAGATGCATGATAATTGTGCTGAATTAAAACCATTAAGACAAATGCAAAAGATTCTTAATATTATGGAGAGGAATGAGATGAAGGTTCCTCACAATTGTCATGCTCTCTGTGGCAAACCGGTGCCAAGGCAGATGTGCTTGCACAACCTGTACCATCAATGCAAGGAGGCATATGCATTTGTAGGCACATTAGTGAATTGTAGACTTCTAAAACTCTTTTTGAAATTTGCTCGCCCAAATGAACATGATGACTATCCAAGGCATGTGTAAGTACAAGTTCACAATTAGCAGAAAGTGCTAATTTGAGAGCACTGAATACATAGGACAAAGCTTCACATTCTTAAAGTGAATCATGAGAGAATAGCCCCCCTACAAAATAATCACCTTTGTCTGCAACATATGCATCAATAACTTCCTTGTACCTTCTCAGAGGTTTGAAGTACTCTTGTACATGTGCATTAGCAAAATGCAACACAATCTTGGAGTTTTCTAAGAAGTCCATGGAGTTACTTAAGAATCGAGACACGATGTCTACGTAGAAAATTGATCCAGAGTCATTTTCCAAATAATTCTCACCTATTATGGACTTTACTGATTGTTCAACATTTGAACAATGAATGGTAAATACATGTCGCAAAGTGGTAGTATTAATCCAGGACCTATGATTGGACAGTCCCATTCAAGCCTTTGAATGTTTATTCGTTCCTTCATTTTGAACTTTCAAAATCTCACGTAGACTTCACATTGATATATTGAAGATTTTGAGTGTATGATAAATTTAAATGACTATATTTGGGCTGAAGTATCCTGTGTATCATTTCAGATTTCTTCAGAATACAGACTTTTAAAATCATTTATAAAATGCAAACAAACTAAAAATATAGAGTTGTTATGGGTCCTCTATGCATCTAGGCATTTTTCCACATACTTTTAAAATGAAATTTTTTAGACCTAAAAGTTGGGAACAAAAAGATGTTCTCTTTGACAAAAAAATTATTGTCCTCCAAGAAATATGAATTTTACTAACAAAGAGTGTAAACATAGATATGTTTTTCATAGAGTTACTTGAACTACCATTTTACAATAATTTTTATTTTTTTCGGTATTCCTATAATTTGTACTTAAAACCAAGTAAACGAAACATGAAAATGCAATTGTAAACTGTTTCTCCGATAAAAGTTCATAGGCTTACTGTAAACTTGATATCGAAATAATGGCTTCACTTTCTTGACGATCTAACTCCAAAAGTTCTCTTACCAAGGCTGTGTGTTGAACCTTTATATGAAAAAGTCAATAAGTTGGAATCAATATTCCTACTAAAAGTAAAAGTGCTTTCGATTTGTCAAATAATAAATGGACAACAAATTAAAACATTGTCATCAACTTCTAAAAATTTGTTGAAATATAAACTTTGATTTTACATTCAGATAAATGCTACAACATTCGATGGATATCTACAAACAGTGCTTGTCCAATTGACAAATATAATTCAACAAACATTTATTTCCACACACTAATTAAAATTAATTATTTGTTTAAATCTTTCAAAAATCATGCCAAACACTGACCCTTGTGATTTATCTTTTAAGACATCCCAACCACATATTGAAATTGCAAGCCTACAATCATTGTTATAGACTTTCAATTCTACTACTTTCCAAACATAAATTTCAAAAGAACAAATCTTATTGACGAGAAAAAGTTGAAGAAAGAACATGCATTTATATACTTATTGCACTGCTTTTAAGACCTATTGAGATTTTGCTCCAATCCATCTAAAATTTACTTGTCAACAGTAATATAAAAGTAATAAATCCTTACACAAACAACACATTTTCTGTAAACAAATATTCTGCAAACCCTGTCAAGGCGACTACAGAAACATTTTCAATTTATGAGTTGAAAGGAAATAGGTTTAAAAAATATGTCTGACTATTGCTATATGAATCATTTTCTTATGATAGTAATACTGTTTTTCCATAAAAAAATGAATTTTCCTATAATTGTTTATTTCTTTTTAATTTAATAGCAATCGTCTTCAAATAAATTTTTATGGGATCATCTGGTATACAACTTCATTTCTTCTGATCTTGTTATGAATCTAATGGAATAAATTTAAATTTGAGATTAAAGCAAATAATGCAACCACCTATTCTAGCTTCTGTAAGTATATTTTCTTTACTGTGTTCTCAATCGAAAATTATGAACACTACTTTTTCACCTTAATATTCTTTGTAACAAGATATGTAATTTTGACATTTGCTCTGTTACATTCTTAATATTTTTACTGCTTCAAAAAGACTAAACTGCATCTATTGCATTTTTATTCCTTGCTCAAGGTTCTAGGCTATATAGACTTAAAACATTAGCATACCTTTCATAAACAAAATTTGTATGATTTTAATTTATAAGTTTAGCAACTTACGTTAATAAAGTGAAATTCGAAATAAAATTTGTTGAAATTGGTAAGAAAGACAAATATGTTTTATTTTGTAGTAAAGATAAGTTTAGGAAGTTTTTATTAAGTTTGAATGAAACTAATGTAAGAAAATGATTAAATGTATGTCTACATTTTACTCAGGAAAATAATTGGACGAACCCATAATTTTTGCATCCTCAAAATATTCATCTCATTCAATTCGTCATTTTTTAAACCATGATAAAAACGTCAATGCTTGCCTATTGCATTCTATATCTCCTACAAAACATCATTTGCCAAGCTTACCTAGTGCATTCTAAATCTCCTACAAAACATTATTTTCCAAAGAAGCATCCCCTGTTTCGAACTACAAGCAAAATGACTTTAAAGGTAGGGTTTTAATTAAAATTTTCAGAAAAAAAAAAAACAAACAAATCTCAATCATACTGCATTGATATACCCAGATCTAACCTGCAATAAACTCAAACTTAAGTTGGACCAGACGAGCTACTAAGTGGAACTAAAATTTATTAATTGGTTACAAACAATGCAGACGGTTGACATAAACATTGCCAAACCAGTATGAAAAATTCCTACCTTAGAAAACAACAAACAAATATCAAACCAGAAAGCAACTTATGAAGCCTGATGAATCTCCTGCGCAATACAAGGGTCCTTAGAACATTATAATTTTGCAATGAATCTATTTCTCACATGCAAACCAAATCATCTTAGATCTCAATAATAGCATTAGGGAAAATGTGATGAACAATGAGGAATACAAGAGTTCAATAAACGTGTACACTGAGTTTGAGTCCAAGGTTAGCCCGTTATATAATATAAACCATATGTACTTGTGTAGTATCAAAACTTCAAACACAAACAACAACAAAATTGTTCGAAGGACTCAAAAGACTATAAAATGCCCTTACACTATTAGCTCTTAACAATGTAAGGAGCGTATTTTCATTCGACGCAAAACCTAACTGCAAAATTACCAAATACCCTAACATTTGAAAGAAAACTATTACAGCAAGCAACAAAGAGAAGCATAAAAGACCCATAGCACTTAACTGATTCAAAATGTATGTACACCAAAGGTATATATCCATAAGACTTTATTTCTGAATATTGCAAAATCTGATATAAAGCTCACCAAGCCTCAATGCTTGCAGCCACTCTTTTCTTTATACCACACCAAACCTACCCAATGAAGTCAACGGAATCCAAAGACATTCAAAAAAGTAAAATTCTAAATAGGGTTTAACTCAAAATTGAGTGGTTTGGAAACAACCAAACAAATAAATCAAATTTTTAATGAAATCTACAATAAACCTCAAAAACGCAACCACCCCTATCGAAGTCACAATATTCTACAAGAAAATTACATAGGGCGTGACAAAATAGGGCAAACAAATCTGCCAGAGGGCACCCCGACTTTACTCAAAATAGCAAAAAAAAATTTACAGAGAAGTAATAATCTACATACAAACTTAAAACGACGGCGTCGATCGAACAATTTAATAGCATAAAAACAAGGAGAAAGATTAATGGCGGATGAAAACCTGAGAAATAGTGATTCCACAAATCCAAATCCGCCCTAGAAAATTATAGGAAAGAAAGTAGAAAACAATTCCGTATATTTGTGAGGATTTATTACTCAAGAAATTGAAGAGAACCCTTGCGGAGAGCTTGTTAAGGAAATCCAGTGGAGTTGGCCCCCAATTATCTCTAGTTCATTATAAATAATTTGATAAAACTAGATAAATATAGCGTAGCTAGTGCAACTATGAACTCAACAAGAAACTACAAACAAATATCAAAGTTGTTAGTGCGCGTTACCTTACCAATGCCTTTTTCTAGACTTTAAATGTTTGCTCTAAAGCAAAATTGAGGAACTCAGTTGTTGACAGCATCAAACACTGCCCGAGGCTTTCATTGGCAAACACTCAAATAGTTTTACAGGAGATTTATCCCAATTTATGCGGTGATCTGTCAGGAAAACAGTACCCACTAAAATCTTAGTCCACAAATAAATAGATTTGGCTGGATTTTCTCTAACATTGATCATTTCACTCTGCAAAAAATAGACAACTCAAATTCCACTACGTTGGTAGTCAAAGAGGTTGGCAAAAATTTTGGCAATAATTGTACCCTTGCCAACTGTGGGAACTATTCCTAAAACTAAGACATTAATTTCTTCAACCATCTCAGCAGGAACTAATAATATCATTCCAAAAATTTGCACAGACGAAAATACACATCAAATTTTTGTAGGATCTTAACAACAACATCACATAGAAAATTCAAGAAAAAAGAAATTTGTTTCCATAACAGAGTATGCTCTGTTTTAGTAGAGAAAATAAAATGATCTTTATTGCTGCTAAAAAAATAAATTACATATCTCACATTTTAAAAGGTCTACAACATGCATAAACATCAAAGAATGACCAAGATAAACTAAAACTAATGAATGCTATCCATGCACAACATGTTGTTTATTTTAGATAACTGAAACTAAAAACTGCATGTTAACACACGCTTATGATAAATTCCCCTAAGTTTTGCCTAAAATTATAAAATCAAATAATGGAAAACTAAACTGATTATGATTTGAGAAAAGCGTTGGAATAGGGATTCGGAAGTCATGCAAACACATGCATCAATCTTCATACTCCCCCTTGATGCTAAGAGGGCCAACAATTTGATCTTTGAGTGCCAAAAACTGATCTTTTGTAACTGCCTTCGTAAAGATATCCACTATTTGTTCCTTAGCGTTGATATACTTCAATTCAACCGCTTTCTTCTGTACCAAATCTCTAATAAAATGTTGTTTTAAATCAAAATGCTTTATCCTACTGTGATGGACTATATTTTTGGCCAATTTAATGGCACTAATGTTGTCACAATAAATCACAGTAGGCTATCTCTGTTAGGAATAAGGTGTCTCAACCTTAGATAATTCCTATTCTTATTATTTGTTTTGTAAATGTATTTCTTGCAAATAATGTACTTAAGTGTGAGTGTACATGTCTAGTTGGCATGTTGATGTGTCACTCGGCCATTTGATGTGTCAGCATCTTGAATTGTGTGTAAGGAGATCATGGCTGAAATGATTATGACGAATTTCTATGACGCGTAAGAGCTATTTAAGGAATGTGCTATGAAAGGTGTAAGAGCATCTTATGACTTGGGCCTATTTGGGCACCCAAGAAGGAGTGGTTGGTCTGTGTAAGAGAATATGCCAAAAATAGTTTGATATGACAGATTCTCTTACACTTCTCTTGTGACCGTTATTTTTGGCCGATTCTATGAAAAGCTGTCATAGTCTATTCTAGGGATGGATGCCTATTCTTGGGATTGCATGTAACAGCTGTGTACATGTGGCTTTGTGCATGGGTCTTGGTGGTTGAGCCCATGTTGGACGCCCAACTCCTTTTGTGGGTATTTGTTGGGTCCTGAGGAGTCTATTTATGATGTTGCTTCTATAGGAGAGATATAGTTTTTACAGGTGTACTGTTATGTTGCTAGACTTGTCTCTCATCTCTTGAAAGAACTTGCATTCCAAGTGTGCTGTAACCTTTGTGTTGAAGATAATACATTGTGCAAGTTTTGGAGGGGTGGGGTTGTTTTACCGAAAGGTTTTTCCCCACCGACATATCTTTGTGTTTATGTGTTTCAATCTTCTCTATCTATTTTCTGTATGTATGGTATATGCTGCAATATTATTGTTAAGTAGCTTAACGAATCTGAAATTGTAAGGATTTAAAAAGAATTTGCACAATACTTTCCTTATGAGATTAGTGTAGGAAGCTGTTTCCGACCTGAGTTTCCTTACAAGTGGTATCAGAGCCTGATCAATTTTTGATCCTAGTTGTTGGGTAGGGTTTTATGAGCTAATCTCAAGTTGAGTGGGAGTTTTGTGCAGAGCATTCTGAATCTTATTTGCAGATTGAGATGGAAAGTTCCTCATACAGTAGAATGGAGGTGGAGAAATTCAATGGCACTAATTTTGAGTTGTGGAAACTCAAGATGGAAGACATGCTTGAAGACCGCAATCTATGGGAGGCTACTTCACTTGATGTGAGACCTGCAACGATATCTCAAGCGGATTGGGAGATCAAGGATCGGAAGGCTAAGGGTCTCATCTGACTCTGTCTAGAAGATGTCGTTCTTTTGAATGTTCTTGATGAGACTACTGTAAATTCTTTGTGGAAACGGCTTGGGTCTGTGTATCAGGCCAAATCTCTAGTGAATAAGTTGTTCTTGAGAAAGAAGCTGTATTCTTTAAGAATGGAGGAAGGTGGATCTGTAACTGATCATTTCAACGCATTCAATTTATTGATTGCACAGTTCGCATCATCCGATGCCAAGATCGAGGAGGAGGATTCGTGGGACCATCTTGTGATGGCTCTTGGAAGTACTATAGTCACATTCCGTATGGATGATGTAGTGTCTTCGCTGCTATCTGAGGAGATGCGAAGAAAGACTTCGGATTCGTCTAAAGAAGCCCTTGTTGTTTGCGGGAGATCCAACGAGAGAGGAAAGCAGAATGACAATAAGTCAAAGAAGGGCAAATCCAAATCCCGTGGGAGTTCTAAGACTCTTGGAAAGTCCAAGGTGAAATGTTGGAACTGTGATAAATCTGGGCACTTTCGGAGGGACTGCAAAGAACCAAAGAAGAAGAAGAAAGGCTCAGATTCAGCTTCTGAAAAATCTCAAGAAGATGGAGATGCTTTTATTGCAGCTTTGGTAGCCCATGCATCTGATGATGTGTGGTTGGTAAACTCGGGTGCTTCTTTTCACATGACCTCTCATCTAAACTGATTCTCAAAATATGAAGAGTTCAATGGTGGAAAGGTGTACTTGGGTGATGATTCTCACCTAAAGATAGTTGGATGCGGAAGGGTGATGTTGTTTATTTTAGATAACTGAAACTAAAAACTGCAAGTTAACACACGCTTATGATAAATTCCCCTAAGTTTTTCCTGAAATTATAAAATCAAATAATAGAAAAATGAACTGATCGTGATTTGAGAAAAGCGTTGGAATAGGGATTCGGAAGTCATGCAAACACATGCATCAATCTTCATACTCCCCCTTGATGCTAAGAGGGCCAACAATTTGATCTCTGAGTGCCAGAAACTGATCTTTTGTAACTACCTTCGTAAAGATATCCACTATTTGTTCCTTAGTGTTGATATACTTCAATTCAACCGCTTTCTTCTGTACCAAATCTCTAATAAAATGTTGTTTTAAATAAAAATGATTTGTCCTACTGTGATGGACTAGATTTTTGGCCAATTTAATGGCACTAATGTTGTCACAATAAATCACAGTAGGCTATCTCACCAATTTCTTCAAGAATTTTTCTGAGCCATAAAGCTTGTGTGCCAGCTGAAGTAACTGCAACATATTCGGCTTCTGTAGAAGAGAGGGAAACAATACTTTGCTTCTTTGAGCTCCATGTGATTAAACCAGAACCCAAAGAAAAACAATTACTAGGTGTATATTTCCGGTCATCCAAACTACCTCCCCAATCTAAATCACTAAAACCAACAAGCTCAAATATTTTAGAAGAGTAGTGAATACCAAAATCTATAGTGTTTTTCACATACCTCAAAATTCTATTGACTGTTTGCATATGCATCCCTGATGGATTTGGCATATACCTTGAAATCAATGAAACTGAATATGCAATATCAGGCCTTGTGTGAGTTAAAAACATCAAACTCCCAACAATACTTATGTATGATGTCTCATCAACAATTTGAGCACCATCATATCTACACAATATAACTCCATGAGCAATTGGAGTGGAAAGAGGCTTACAATCAACCATATTAAATTTCTTCAACATATCCTTTGCATACTTTGTTTGACAAACAAAAATTTCATTCTCACTTTCATAAACCTCCATTCCCCAAAAATATTTCATAGGACCTAAATCTTTCATCTCAAATTCATTCATCATAGAAACTTTGAATTCCTCTTTCATCTTAGAACAACTACCCATATATAATAAATCACCAACATACAAACTTACAATGAGAATATCATTACCTTCATGTTTGTAGTAAAGGGTAGGCTCACTTTTAATTTTTTGGAAGCCATTTTTTCTGAAAATAACCATCAATCCTTGCATACCATGCTAGTTGTGCTTGCTTGAGGCCATACAAAGCCTTCTTAAATTTGTAGACAAGATCTTCTTTGCCTTGAATCTCAAAACCTTGTGGTTGTCCCACATATACTTCTTCTTCTAAGTACCCATTTAAGAAGGCACTTTTCACATCCATGTGATGAATGCTCCATTTCTTTTGAGCTCCAAGTGAAATCAACATCCTAATAGTCTCTTGTCTTGCTACAGGTGCAAACGTTTCTTCATAATCAATACCATACCTTTGACTGAAACCTTTCGCAACCAATCTTCCCTTGTGTCTTTCAACACTCCCATCACTGTTATACTTGATCTTGTAGACCCATTTCGTGTCAATATTTTCCTTCTCATGTGGAAGATCTACAAGATCCCAAGTCTCATTGCTATGAATTGAATCAATCTTGTCTTTCATTGCTTCCTTCCAAACCACATCAGTACATGCATCTTCAAAACATGATGGTTCAAAATCAGCTTTAGCAAGTAATGCAAAATTTACTGTCTCACCTATTGGATCTTCTTCATGTGCTTGATTTTGACAACTCTGATAAATGTCACTTAATATTCTTACCTTTCTTGTAGAAGATTGACTTGCACTTGAAATCGATGAGGGGTTGCTTGGTGGACTTGGAGATCTTGGCATAGATTCATTGGTTGGCTGCCCATGATTATTATTATCAATAATATCATCATTCAAAAACCGAATTAAACTTGTCAATATGGTCTTTTTTATTACCATATACTCCCCCTTCATCAAAAATCACATCTCGTGAGATAATAACCCTATTAGTAATAGGATTATACAACATGTAAGCTTTGCTCTCCTCACTATAACCCACAAAAATATATGATTCAATTTCAGGATCTAACTTTTATGTATTCTGAGCAGGTACATGAACATAAGCCAAACAACCAAAAACTTTGAGATGATTTACATTAGGTTTTTTCTCATACCATGCTTCATATGGGGTCATCTTGTGTAGGGCACTTGTAGGACTTATATTCAGGATATAGACTGTTGTAGCAACTGCATCTCCCCAATAAGAGTTGTTCAAACCCTTGGTTTGTAACATGTTCCTTGCCATTTCTACCACTGTATGGTTCTTCCTTTCAGCCACCCCATTCTATTGAGGTGTGTATGCAGTTGTGAGTTGTCTTTTGATCCCATTTATCTCACAAAAGTTCTGAAAATCCTTTGAGAAAAATTCTCCTCCACAATCTGTTCTCAAACACCTGATTGTGTTCCCTTTTTCATTCTCCACACGGGCTTTAAACCGCTTGAAAGTATCAAAATCTTCATCTTTGGTCTTCAAAAAATAAACCCAACACATTCATTAGTAATCATCAATAAAAGTGATAAAATATGATGACTTACCCAAACTTTGTGTCTGCATAGGACCACATATATCTGAATGAATAAGCTGAAGTGGGTGATGAACCCTCCATCCACTGCCTTTCGTAAATGATTCCCTTGCATGCTTTCCTTTTGCACATCCTTCACAAAAAAAGGTATTCTCTTCAACCTTAGGTAACCCAAGAACCAATGCATTTGATGTTAGAACCTTCAAACTATTGAAATTCAAATGGCCATACCTGAGATGCCATAACCAGCTTTTATCCTCATAAGCAATATTGACAAGCTGATTATCATTTTCACCAAAATTCAAAGGAAACATCCTATTCTTTGTCATAGGAATAACGGTAATCACTTTATTGCCCTGATTCTTATCATAGATAGTGCATTTCATATTCTCAAATACTACTCTATAATTCTTCTCACATAGCTGCCCAACACTAAATAAATTATGCTTCAATTTTGGAGTATAATAAATACCTGGAACACTTTTCATACCTTCTTTTGTCTGAACTTTCATGACTCCTTTGGCTACAACCTCCACTAAATTATTATTACCAAGAGTAATATTGGATCTAAAACCATCATCCAACTTTGAAAATATCTTCTTATCACCAGACATATGATTAGAGCACCCAGAATCCAAATACCAAACATCATTCACATTATTTTCAGCTTTGCCATAACAAAAAAACAAATTATTTGAGGAAGGATCTTCATTCTGTTGAGTATAATTGGCGTTATTGTTACCTGATTCCAATCTACACTCTTTCTTGAAATGTCCATACCTATTGCAATGATAGCATTGGATATTCCTTTTATCAAATTTGCCTCTGCCTCTTCCTCTTTGAGCACCTCCTCGTCCTATGTTTCCACTAGAATTATTCTGATTTTGACCTCTTCCTTGGCCTCCATTGTTGTTATTACTGCTGCTAGCACCATCATTCGTTGGAATTTGTTATTGGGAAGAAAAATCCCTCTCATTAATGTTTGTAGAAGTATCCCTCAATCTATCCTCATGTGACATGAGAGATCCAACAAGCTGATCATACTCCAAGGTTGACAAATCTTTTCTCTCTTCCAGAATGATTGCTACATTGTTCCATCTTGGGGTTAAAGATCTTAACACCTTATGTATCACATGCTCTTGGGTCATATTTTCACCCAAAGTTGCCATTTTATTAATCACATCCTTGACTCTCACACAAAAATCTCCCACATTCTCAGACTCCCTCATTTTAAAATTCTCATACTCCCTTTTCAAGGTTTGTATCTTGACAACCTTAATATGATCATTGCCTTGGTAAGCATCTTTTAGAGTCTTCCATGCCTCCTTTGTTGTCTGTGTATCAACAATCCTAGGAAACAAGCTCTTATCAAGAGCCACTGAATGTGATAGAAAGCCATTGCATTCTTCTTTTCAACTTCCTTCTTAATTCTCATATCATTACCTTGAAGATTATCCTAGTTCTCAGGCTCCTCATAACCTGATTCAACAATTTCCCAATAATCTTTTCCTATCAAAATGGTCTTCATTTTGATTGACCAATATTGATAATCCGCTCCTTTAAATTCTGGAATGGGCAAATTGCTTCCCATGATGATACCTTCAATAAGCCTTCAGCTCTGATGCCAAATGTAGGATCTTAACAACAGCAACACATAGAAAATTCAGGAAAAAAGAACTTTGTTTCCATAACAGAGCATGCTTTGTTTTAGCAGAGAAAATAAAATGATCTTTATTGCTGCTTAAAAAATACATTACATATCTCACCTTTTAAAAGGTCTACAACATGGGTAAACATCAAAGAATGGCCAAGATAAACTAAAACTTATGAATGCTATGCATGCACAACATGTTGTTTATTTTAGATAACTGAAACTAAAAATTGCATGTTAACACACGCTTATGATAAACTCCCCTAAGTTTTGCATGAAATTATAAAATCAAATAATAGAAAACTGACCTGATCGTGATTTGAGAATAGCGGTGGAATAGGGATTCGGAAATCATGCAAACACATGCATCAATCTTCAATTTTTGACCTTTACTCCAATGTTGCTTGCAAAAAAATTGAAACCATGATTGTTCACAGTACGATCCAATTGGAAAATTACAGAAAAGTATTTCAAAAACATTTAAAATTGAATATAAATTTAAAACATTGCAAATATGGAATGCTCAAAAAAAATAAAACTCTCTCATTGGTCAAACATTATTTCAAACTAGCATCTTAAGTGGAGAGAAATCAAATATCATAATATTTAACATTTTGAATATGAATAATTTTAGCCTTCCTTATTGCACAAACCACCACATTGTTAAAGTTAATTAATGAACATTGTTACAATAGATATGAAACTAATCAACTATTTTACAACAATTATAATATATTATGAAAATTAAATTTAGACATCCATATAATTTATAAAGATTGAATTTAAATACAATAAAATGAACATTCAACAAACTAAATTTAAAACTTGATAAAAAAAATCACAAAACAATATATTTAAAAAAAATGTGAAAAAAGAATATATTAAAATTTTGTGAAAAAACAATATTTAAAAATTGTGAAAAATTATAAAACAAGAAGACTAGAAGATTCCTATATCATGACTTAAAATATGCTTCACGCCATATTTGACTTAAATGTCTGCAACTGATATTTGAAGGTACTATTGTCTATTTATTATGTGCCACACTTCTTAGAGAAACATTCTTTTCTAACGGAAAACTTAAGGTGATGAAAGAAGGAAGAAAAAGAGTTCTACCAATAAAGAGGTGCACTAAATTTCTTGAAAGTTTATTTGATTGAGGTGTGCATCAAATTCATTTGTGATAATTGCTTCAATTTTTGTTCTATGTGAAGAACATTTATCTTAACATTAAAAATAATAGTCTTGATAAATGTTTTTTCTTGGGTCCATGTTACTTTGTATATAATGGAAAATAAATATTGTCTTTTTTCTTCCTTTTACAACATGATCCCTGCTTCCCTGTATTTATGGTTTTGTTTTGCCAGTCTTTGGTAGACATGCGATCAGAGAATAGAAACATACACAAGGTGAAGGGATGCCAGGGTATGCACAAAATTGATTTGTTGAGACTTGTTCCTTATGCTCTCTTACATCTTGATGATGGATCACGTAGTGTGATTCAAAATGTTGATAAAGAAAAATTATTCAGAATCTAATCCAGAAACTTACACTGCATTGTTGAGCCTTGTTCGATATAATACTTCAAAGGAATGAATTTTTATAAAATGTATTGATTGTAGGATAAGATTATAATTATTTGACTTGTCCAAAATGCAGACAAGGCATACATATCACAAACTACATAATAAAATAACCCAAGTAAACATTATGCATGCAAAATGTGAAAACATAGAAAAGCCCACTATCTTCCTGTGAGAATACCTCAATGAAACATTATAGGATTTGCCATCGTTTGGTCAGTGCATTGTGTCATGATCCCTTTCATTCCCGTGTTTCGCATGGAAAACCATGAATAACATTACCTCCCATAATATATGTATTTCTCCTGCTTGTTATATGCTTCTCATCCTCGCTAAAAAGAAGAGCTACCCATTCATAAATCAATAGTTCTAAATATTAAAAATATAGACCTACCAATTCACAGATCAATAATTCTAACCATTATTAAATTTTAAGAGATGGAGATAAAACAGGGCTAAAACTGAAAAAGATCTAGATATCATATAAATACAAATTGAATGAATTTTGAAAATCATGCTTTGGCGAACAATAGTAATGTTTTGATTGTTTGGATATAGGAAACCTTTGATGGTGTGAATGTGAGTGTTGTTGTTATTAGGTAGAAGCAGAAACACAATTCCCATGCCTATGCGGGTAGCTGTTGCTCTCCAATTCTATGAAAATCTTCCCTACACCACAATTTGTGGGGTTCGCAAAGTTTAATGGGCTTGTGCGAGTAAAATATTTATAGGAATATAAATAGTCGACGTGGAGCACCATTGAAATGGCTTTGTAAGTGAAACCATTTGAATTGTTTTGTAACTATCACTACTTGAATCGTTTTGTAACTATCCATTTTGTTTTTATCCGTTGGAGACTGGTGTAGGAGGGCATTGTGAGTAAGAGCTTGTACCCTTTTGCTGCTTCCACGAAAGACAAACCCTATCCCCATATTTCTAGAAGTTGGCTCTACAAGTATTGTTTGTGTCAATTGAACAAAAAAAACATGTTCACCATTTGAAATAAAAAAATAAAATTTGCAGAAGCAACATTAATTTTACAGTCGAATTTGGGGAAAAGTTTAGATGCATTTAATCTAAAAAGGAAATAGATATATAGCTCATTTTCGAACAAAATGAAATCAATTAGTCCCACAATCCGTCAAATTTAACAGAACTTTAAAGAAAAATAAATAAAAAATAATATATATATAAAAGATAGTTTGTAAATAACAGTAAATATTTTTATTGAAAAACTATTTGTAAAAGAAATATTAAATTTATAGTCTGTAGTGACAAATTTGGGGAAAAATTTAGAAGATGCATTGACCACACATTTAATCTGAAAGGGAAATAGATATATAGCTTATTTTCAAATAGAATGAAAATAAGTCCTACAGTCAACCAAATAACAAAAGAATTTTGTAAGCAAACTGCACAAATTTATGAATTTTTACATAATTACTTCTATATTTTTTTTTTGATCAATTAGGAGCCGAAGCTGAGAGATTTGTATTAAGAAACTGAAAAGTAGTAAAAAATGAACAAAATAGAGTAGCTGGTTCAAAACCCAATCCCACCAAGAGGATTGTGAACCCATCCAGAGCACCTAGGCTCAACGAAAAATTCATGTATCCAGAGGTTTAAAACAGAAGCTATGAAAAATTTATAAATATTTGCAAGAAACAAAAATCCCCAAATGGGCTTATCTCTGGTTTCAATCTGAAGGAGAAGTGGAGTCGTTCTCTATACTGATTGCAGAGTTAGATTTTGGACTCTCTTCTGGGTTAGGAGAGCCATTGGTTTCCTCTTGTTCTTCCTCTGCAGATGCCTCCACCAGGTCATCATCTTCTTCCTCTGCTTCTTCTTCTTCTTTTTCTGCCTCACCCAATTCCTCATCCTTATCAGCTTCCTATGTTTCTTCCTCGGAGTCAACCTCCATTTCTTCATCATCCTCTTCCTTATCTGAAGAATCTGGACTTCCCAAACCATCTAGATTTTCATCGTACTTGTACCGGTAAACCCATGATAAACTTTCATCTAAGTTGTCCCCATAAGGGACATTAAGACCATCCTCTATGCCGAGGAATTTGGAGGGAAAATTTATGCCTCTCTTCATCATACTCAGGCGCAACTGGTGGTCTTCCCATTCCCAGCCCCAGAGAATAAATAGATGCCTTGGTGGTCTAGCATAAATATTTCTCCTTGGGCCAACCCCAAAACTGGGAAAAGGTTGCCCCGCAATCATCACCGTGGCCAAATCCCATGGGAATGGAGTTGTGAGGTTGGAATCAATGTTCAGTACGGCGTTGTGAAGACCCGCAATGAAATTCCCTGAAAATAATCGGTCACAAAGGTCCTCAGCTAAAGTTCTGAAGGAACCTGCAACCATGATGTTGGCCAAGAAACCTGAACAGATATCTGAGAGAACCCTGTATTTGTGGTTAGTGCAGAGGAAATTGTACCCCAACACCTTCCTTATTGCGTGAATGACTAGGGGATGCTAAAAATTGCAAACTTCTATGATTTGATTAGAGGTGATGGGGGTGTCAAAGGCGATTTTCTCAATATCAAAGCCTAGCTTAATTGGGGTATCCAGTTGGCGATGACATATGCAGTCACCTCCTTCCCAACTAACCAATATGCCCATTATACATTTGACATTTATGGCGACAAGATTTGGAGTGTTTAGTGTTTTTGCTTTTCAAATTTGACACTACTCTGATAAGACATCCCGAAGGTCGTTGCTAAAGTGACCGCTAACCCAATCGATCTGCTCAGAGTGCTGAATGTGTTCTCCCAGAGTTGCCTTATTTTCCAAATCATCAGCCATGTAATTTCCTTCCCAATCGATGTGGTTAGCCGTTGTGAATTCAATTTTTTTTAATAAATTTGAAATAACCTCCAGAACTGCCTACAATTTGCAATTTGGGGAGAACTCAGTTCTAACTGCATTTATTGTAATCAATGAGTCCCCTTTAATTTTGAGTTTTTTGAGGCCCAATTCACAAGCCATCGAAAGTCCTAAAAGCAGGGCTTTGAATTCTTCCACATTACTTGTTCCAATTTCTAGAGGTTTTGCCAATTTGGCAATCAGGGATCCGTCACTAGAATGAATGATGCATCCCGCCATAGAAGGACCAAGGTTGCCCTTTGAAGCTCCATCAAAATTTAGTTTATACCAACCCTAGGGAGGAGGTCTCCATTTACAGTTAGCTCTGAGGGTGGCATTTTCTTTCACGCCTATACCAATTGTTGGGGGAGCCTTAAGCCCGAACCAATTTTTGATCATGAGATCATCCCAACTAATATAAAACTTGTGTCGATATCTTGTAAGCTACTTCCTTGGATGTTGTCAGGGGAACATCCTGCATATCCGTAAGCCCTGCCTCCAGGAATAGATCCATGTCCAAGAAGTGTTGATCAAAAGGGGACCACTAGCTCTCAGTCATCATGTCCAAAGTAGCCACATGTGGGTCGTAATCTAGACTGTTAGCCTCCAGATACGTCTCGGAAGCAGACATTGCTTCAGCAGAATATTGTTTAATGTCATAGGAGATAGTCTGAATCCAAGTACCAAATTTTGAGATAATCTTTAAAGATCTTGGGAGTTCTTTGGAGAGGTTCATAAGAAGGCACAACAAGGTTGAGGCCGAATTGTAACAATATTTGTGCATGAGATAGATTCCCAATTTATTTGCAATGATTTGCAAGGTCTCAGTGTCTCTATATTCTACAGGAAGATTATTTAAGCTACTCCACATTGGAATAAACTTGACCTTATTCGCAGAGCTATCAAAGTTAGGGGTTCAGTGTTGCATATGAAGCCCGTGGTTGTTGTAGAACCATGCTTTAACCTTGAAAGTGTTATCTTTGTTGATCTTATCTTTGAAGATAACCAGAAAATACCCAAACTCATCATCAATCAATTTTATTTTTAGAATATTGGGCCAGTCGGCGAATGCCCATGTGGAAAACTGCGGCAAGAGAAGCTTAATATTCTAGAATTTGCATATAAAAGCATGTTGGCTCAAAAGGTGACTTCTTTGAGCCAAGTATTCCAAAGAGAAAGTGATAGAGACTTCCTCTGAACTGGACTGAGGATGACCTTGCATAGTTACTCTAGTGGAGGCCTCCATCCGAAATGAGCTAGTGTCCAAACTCTGACCAGATTCTGCCAAAGCAGAGGGACCCATTTGAAGAGGTTGTGCTTTGTCCTGCGGGCTTCTAACAGGCCTCCAGTTCTTGTTAATCAGTTGGGATGCTGATTCTAATCTTGGAGATGAATTCCCTATGGCTCTCCAAGGATTAAGAAGTATATGTGTTCTGTAGTGTCTTTTGATAGTTCCATTTTCCATCTGAATCTTGTTGTTCCTGAATATCTATGTTCTTTCCTTATGAATATCCCAGTGTAGGTTGGTTCAAGCCTTCTTTGGTAAAGGAGGATTGAACGGTCTTCCCGCTTTGGTGGTTGGGAATATCGGTATGGAGTTTGGATTGAGTGGTGTTGTTTTCCAACCTTGTCTATGGCTCTTAAGTACCCTCCGAGACCCTTTGGAAATTTCCACATTTTGCTTTTGGCTTTTTCAAAACTCAAACTTCTGTGATCTCAAAGGAGGCCATTGTGACCGTTTGAAAGATTGTTGATGATTATTGAGACCAATAATCCATCAAATCCCTCTGTCGATATTGGCCCATCCTTTCCCTCCACCATTACAAGCCCATTTTTCCTTGATGTGCAAATGTCGGAGGAATGGTCTCATAAACCTCTGATCTTCCCTGTGCTGATCACGACAATCCTCAGCTATGTGTCTCATTTTCGGCTAGTGCGTTAACATTCATATATTTTCTACTTCTATATTTATAAATAGCAGTAAATATATTTATTAAAAAAATAGTAGAAGTAACATTAAAGTTACAATCTATGGTGATGAATTTGGAAAACAAATAGAAGATGCACTAGGGATAGATAAAAGGGAAATAACTTCTTTTCAAATAGAATGAAATCAACCAGTCAAATTTAACACAATCTAGAAGGAAAATAAAGATTGTTCTAAAAAAATTGTCCAAATTTTAAAAGAGGGATCTTGTGTAGTTTTACATAATTACTTCTATTTGTAAACAGGGGTAAATATTTTTATAAAAGAAATAAATTTTTATTTTGTGAATTTTTACAAAAATTTATGCATAATCCTCCTTATACCTTACTTGGGGGAAATAAGCCCTTTGTCCTTCATCTTTAATCATGACGTAGCCAACCCTCCCAGACACAAAATAATCAACCTTTATTGATAAAAACAATGAGAAGATTTTAGTAGGACTATGTTATCAGTCAAATTGAAATTGAAATTGAATTTGCAAAGTTTTTGGTGAAACTGTGTAAAAATTTTGCCTCCATACCATCGCATCTGTATAAGATTTAAAATGTTTCCATACAATTTTGCTATTTCCAGACAAAATATCCTCCAAACAAAAATTAAAAAATATATCTCTCCCACCGATCCTTGACGCTGCAGTAGAGTCCTCTGTTACTCTGTTGAGTTGCACATGGGACTCCTCATTACCATTTGCAAACTCATCATTTTCTCCTCCTCCTCCTCCTCACTACACATTACAACCCCTATTAGTAAAATGCAGACAAAGAAAACGACACAATTCTTGACACGTAAACTAGCTAGCCATTTTTGGCCACAAAGATCTTTAGGCAATTTATATAAACGAATTTACACGTAATGGGTTTCATCCTAGTTTTCCTCAACAAAACACTTACCGTGAGTTAATACAAAACAATTTTAATATGAGATCCTTCCACTCCGTTTATATCTCCACAAAAACTATAAGCATTGACAAGGATAACAAAAATAAAATACTAGCAATCGCACCTTAGGGTGCAATAGATACACCGAAGAAAAGTTTAGTGATTTGTAACTTAGATAAGTCTTGTATTAGGTTACGACATCATCGAACATGGTGCTCACTGCTCTTTCTATTCAAG
>MU227412.1:619657-633580 GCA_018584345.1 Thuja plicata
TTCCCCGCAATATGAAAATAATTTCAGAGGCTCGCGGGTGTGAATGAGGAGGAAAGAGAGCACCCACATCAAAATCTCCATGAGTGAATTCCATTCAGAGTGTATTCAAGCCCGACAAATTAGTCTGCGCATTTGCAACCACCGCTCCCACCTCGAATGGACTGGCCGATGTATTCGTTGCCCTGCCCAAAGCTAACGTCATAAAGTGCTTTGTAGATGTCTGGCTCAGACTCAGGCAAGGCATCTCTCATCCTTTGAGAAGGTATCATATACAGAAATTTTTAGTATGTACAGTTAATAAATTGACTGGAGAGAAATTTAAAAAATTGAAATAAAAAACAAACTGTTGTTGAACACAACGTAATAATATGATTGCATTTACCTTGCGCACATTCTGCATTCATATCATTTCAATCTTTGAAATCACATTGCAAACAAACACTTGTTTGTGCAGGTCTGTTATACAATTCAGGCACGTCCCGATTGTTGACTAATAATGACAGAGAAATTAATAAAATAGGCTTCCCTCCAACATCAAGTCTGCATTTGATTCCATTTCCCAAAATGACGCCTTGGTGAATACTGGGTTTTAAAAAATGTGAAAACATGTGCTCCAAATCTCTAATATTTGAAGTTGATATGCTGCTATTTCCATACGTTGATTGTGGATTGCCCTCAGTTGATGAAACTCAAAGAAATCTGTTGCGACTTTAGGGCTTTGGAAAGACATAGTCGCTCTAGATTATCTGGTGAATTGCCCGACTTTTGGTTTCTTGAAAGTCTGTCAGCTGGCAAAACAATGAGGAAAATTTCCGTTGGAAACTGCAAGCTGCGATTTCGTAGGCACACGATGGCAGCAATCACTCCACAATACCATACCCGGCGACAGGAAAAGAGGAACAGAAACTGTTATACCGTTAAACATTAAAAACAAACCCAACTAATATTTCTTTATGCAGTATGAGCGAAAAAAGGGGAGGCAAATGGAAGGTCACGATTCTTTCAATCGTCTTGCCACCAATTTGAGCATTTCAAACCGTTGATACGAAAGTGAATCGATTTTCTTCAGAAAAGGAACGCCTTCGGCGTAAAAATAAGGACATTATTTACAAATTAAAGATTTGATAGTTTAAGCATTTAGGATTAAACTAGCACTTGCATCTAAAGAAGATGCAAGAGTTATGTCGATTGAAAATAATATGCAAGTTAATATTATAGATAATATATTAATTTTATTTACAATATAGCATTTTTTTTTGTTTATATAATTTTTAGATAAAGTTTAAGTTTAGGTTGATGATTTGTCTACAAGCTATCATTCCTCTCTATAAAGAAAAGTAAGTAAACATTAGACTTTTGTGTCTATAATTGTCATATATTTGTTTCATACTTATCCTCAGGCTTCACACACTTTAAGGCTCCTCTACTTTTATATTCCACATGACCTGGTGTCAGTGAGAATGTTGCAATAGTTGTTATAGCACTTGTTGATATAATGTCTAATATTTTTGACAATATTGTATCAATAGTTATTATGTTACAATTGTTAGTGTTTATGATTACGACCCTTAAATGAATGAAATATACTCCTTAGATCTAAGAAGCAACAAATCATCTAATGCCACATTATTACACGAGTAAAATATGCCTTAGTGCACAAGTATTAATATCATTTCGTTAAGGTCTTTGTAGACACCTTCACAAAAAGAATCTTAATGTGGGTTGCAATAGTTGTTATAGCACTTGTTGTGGCATCGTATGCAATAATATGGCGTTAAGTTTGGGGAGAATTCTTTAATTTTAAACTGGTTGTGTCATTTTTATTTTTAATTAGTTGTGCTTTTTATTTTTGGAGTTCTAGAATTGTAACAACCTTGCCAAATAACATTAGATGCTAAATAATGTGACTAGAACAATAATTTGATAACTCGTTTAGAATCTAATTACTTGCATTTTTCATTTATAAACTACTTTAAAAAGATGGGGAGGGTTCTCTAAAAAGATGGGGAAGGTTCTCTTAAGAGAATGTGATGAAAATAACTTAATAATATAATATAGAATCAATTTCAAACAATCCACTTATTAAAAGAACACCTTTTAATTTTATCTTTGAAAATTTTGGCTCTTGCACAATTTCTCAAAATTTTGGATTCACAATGTCCTTGATTATAGGCTGAAAGAGTCTCTCTCTCTCTCTCTCTCTCTCTCTCTCTCTCTCTCTCTCTCTCTCTATCTATCTCTATAAGTGTCAAATCTATAAAACATTTCATAAAACAATAGATCTGGGAGATTCCTTGAAAGCAATTGGCGAACATTTATGTATGAAAAGTACACAAGTGATCTCCCCACAATTTATGAATCATGAAGAACATGGAATAAACAATATTAACAACCACTCTTTCTTATATTCATATTCATGTGTATTTTATGGTGACATTGAAGGGTAACTAGTGGCTTAACCCCACAAGCCTTTTTCTCCTTTGTATCCTAAGAATCGGGCATTACATATGAAAACACATCTAAATGTTTATTATACTACAAGTTAACACGATGTGATAATTATTGAGATCTTTTCCAACATGGAAAAAAATGGTTTTTTGTCCTATACTTCTCCTATCTTCTTTCTACTAACTCTATCTTCTTTCCACTAACTTGAAATATCTAACTCAAAGACATCTCTTTCTAAAAACCTCATAATAGACAATATTTTGTATGCATGTCATGGTGCAAGATGTCCATGTGGACTCTTCTACGTGGAAAAGGTTGATTGGTGCAGAGGAAAACATTGGACAGATGATTGTGTATTCGACATACAATTTTATGCTTAAGTGTGCATGGATGCTAGGAGGAGGTAATATTAAGTTGCTTGCTCAAGGGAAAACACAAGCAAGCACTTGCAAGCTGAGGCAAGTAAGGCCACGCTCGTGGGCTTGGATGAAGTGTTCGCTTTTCTAGGAAAAGCTTTCAATGACATGCCTCCCAATTATCACACCATATTGTTGCTTCTAACTATATATATGTTGCACAATGTCTCTGTACAAAGTGATTGAGGGGATGGCAATAAATTGCAACAAAGAGATTTCATTTGTTGAGAAAGAAATGAGTTGTATATGTTATTTAAAGCCTTCTAAGTTTGTGGTTTAGATGTTGAGAAAGAAATGAGTTGTATATGTTATTTAAAGCCTTCTAAGTTTGTGGTTTAGATGTTTTACTTGAAAAACCGTTCAAAATTTATGTTGTGTTTGTGTAGGAAGGGGTTTAAAGTCTAAGGAATTTACTCATCTAACGGACAAGGTGATCAATTCGAAAGCGAGCCACCCGTATGATGGTAGGGGAAAGGGGATTTTCTTTCTCAATTGAGGGTTGCAATGAGAAGGTCATGCGCAACAAGAGAGGGGAGGACATCCTTCCCTGTGAATGCAATTTCAAGATTTGTTGTGAATGCTACTTTGATTACCAAAAAGATGGAGGGGTTTGTTTGGGCTCTGAGGAGCCTACAAAGTAGGGGATTTGTAGGATCAGAATGAGACATTTGACAATGTTTCCCTGTTGCTGGAACCCCCCAGTAAGTTGGATCACAGGATGTCTATCATGAGGTCGAGGAAGTCGTTACTAATGAGGATCCAAACAAGATACTTCGATCACAATCGATGGATTTTTGAAATGAAAAGGAATTATGACTATGGTAATGCCTTTTGGCCCCAAGAAGGAGCTATTAATGATGTCATTGGTGATGGGTTGTCTGGAAACCTCACCACTTATCTAACAGGCCTTGGAGACCTCTCATGCACAATCTTAAATCCCTAATGGAATTCTTAGACCTTACAAGTTTCATTTCTTAATTGTGCGCTCATACTGTAATTAATTTCTCGATAAATATTAGGTTTCCAACGTTCTTGGTAGATATGAGCCTTTCAGAGGCCATGATGTTTGCATCAAAATTTCCAGTTACACTTTCTCATCCATCACCAGTTTGAGGAAAAAGTGATTCTCCATTATCATTTTTCTTCATTCTGATTTTAGACCACAAGAGTGTGATCTGAAACTTTGATAAAAACTACACTCGCTCAATTTTTTCTACAAATTTTTCACTTAAGTAGGAAATAAGATGTGAAATAACATTAGAGAAAGAGTTGCCTTTAGTTTCTACAGTGCTCAAGGAAATCGATTCCTCTTCACGCGGACATCCAAAGCTATTTCCCTACTCTGGCTGTGAATTTATTAGGAAATTCTTTGAGTAGCATAGTTGTTGAAGACGCCAGAGCAACTTTCTAAGATCGCAAGCTCTACAAAAAGTAATGGACAAATGGGATTCTAGTGCAAACAATCAAATCAAAGTAGAAAATTGAAGTTGGTTTGTCTCATTAAGGGTGGCTTGTTTGTTGTGCCTTGCAATCTATTTATAAGCGTCGAGGATGAAGTGCAACAAACAATATTTGATATGCATTTTATGGCTGCAAAGTTGATATGATTATGTGTAGTTATCAGATTTGATAAGATTTTATGGCTACAAATTTAATTTGATACGATTATGTATAGCTATAAGATTTGATACAATTTTATGGATACAAATTTGATAATATTTTGTATAGCTGTAAGATTCGATCCTAACATCAGCAAAATCATTAATCGATGAGCAGTTCCAACATGAAAAAAATCATTGAATTGTAAGTGGTTTCAGCGTCAGACATGTACTAAGTGAAACCTCACGTAATATATCTTATCGATTAAAAAGTATATATTCTAGAGAAGAGTTTATGGGTGACAATTTGACATTACATTTGAAATTTATTAAAAACCAAAAATATTTTTTGCTTCAATAAATTTGCAATACAAAAACCTATCAATACGATTGTAGAAATAATTAATAAGATTATTCTTTGAAATAAAAGAGGGGTGAAAATTTATTTAAGCAGGAAGAACTACAGCGATAAGGCGTCAAACAGCCCTATCAAGATCCACTAAATGATCTAACTGATGAGATAGGCCCTGAGGTAATTGAGCCATATTTACAATGTTCCAAGCAAACCTATAATCAGAGGCCCATTTGGCTAAACAATCAGCAACACCATTCCACTCTTTGGGGATATGGGTGAAAGTAACATAATCCAAAGAAACACACAAATGAAGAATCTGGTTAACAATCAAGCCTAACTTCCAGCTAACATCCTCAGAATGCGGGTGAGTCAAAAGGCGAATAACTACCTGCGAGTCAGATTCACAGATAAGCCTTCGCCATCCAAGGTCACAAGCACACTCCACAACATACAAGATAGCTATGGTCTCCATCAGGTTGTTAGTGTGATAACCTTTATAAATTGAAAATATAAACTAAACATCTCCCCTACTATCTCTACCAGTCCACCAATACCAGCAGGACCTGGATTTCCTTTGGAAGACCCATCCGTGTTGATTTTAAGAGTACCTTGTGGAGGAGCACTCCACTTCCCAACTCTATTTATCTTTCGCAAAGGGTGCCGACATGTCTTCCTCAAATGCCTGCCTTGTGGAGGAGGAAAATTCAGGCGGTTATAGACAATAGCATCTCCAGAATCTATAGCCTCCATAGTGTCACATTTTGCAGAAATAGTTTCTCTCAAAGAGTGGAGAATCTTCCACCACAAGTAATGAGGCTCCAAGGACACATCCTGAAAGATTCTTCGATTTCGCTCCAACCAAATATGCCAAATAAGAAAGGAAATTTCTTATACAGTGTGTTGGCCTGGAAATTTGTGAGCTTGACAATTGTCACTGGTACATGACAACTATATAGATCTGTAAGGTACATTTAACAGATAATAAAACATAATTGTTCTAGAATGAAATAAAACAAAACAAAAAATGAAACGATGACATAAGCTTTGTCAAAAAATAACTCACTGAAGTCATGGAAAGTGAGTCACGTCGAAATTCAAAATTTTGCACAAATTGTAGTATACTATCAATGATGCCAATGAGAAAAAACAAGCAGAATTTGCAGAAAAGAATCACGAAGCTCTACCACAGGAGAATCCTTCTTATTCTTCTACAACTTCCTATCAACCTGAACTTTCTAAGGTGGTACATTATCTTTGTTACTTGAGCAGTACATCAATTTTATAAATACTATCCAATTTTCAGGAAGTAACCTGTTAAAGAAATTACTAACTGACCGACATGGGCAGTCATTCCACTTTTAAGAAGCCCTCATTTTTATAGTTTGGTCTAAATGTGTTTAGATCCCTAATAAAGCCGATGATAAATGTCAAAAGAAGTCTATTGCATTGTGCACACTGAATGGCTCCATGTCCAATCTCTTGAAATTGTTTTATTTCATGCTTTTGGGGTGAAAATTCAATTAAGCGATCAAAAGATATTAAACAAGAGCTGCAAAAAATACATATTCAAATAACAAATCTGCCCACAACAAAAATAGAAACCATGATGTAAATATATATTGACAGCAATAGACACCCAGCTAGGTAGCTGGGAGAAGATTACAACAGTCAATTAGAGTCTCAGTACCAGTAAATTGATAGAAATATACAAAAAAATATAAAAGATTCATAAAGAACTGACATAATTAACCATTATCATAAAAAGAAATATGTTTGTCTGGCATAAAAACCAGTAACACTGCATTCAGGGGTGTTTAGTATTGAACACCTAAAACAAAATTGCTTTGCTCTGTTCTCAATTACAGGCTTTGTAGTTCGTCCAAGAAAAACCAAAGAATAGCTTCCCAGTTGGACCGAATCAGCCATCAATAATTGAACAATCTTAACCAAACTTTTAAATCATAATCAAATAGCAATTGTTCCAAGGTACTTAAAAGGTTACAACAGGAAACATGACACGCAGTTGTTTCTAATCCTATCTATGAATGCAGAGTTATTGGTATTGCTTACGATGACATTTTCAAAATTTCCACAAACTTTCGACTTTATTTTGAAGATGGCAAATTACACACAAAATTTTACCCTTTTTGTCAAACATAGTAGATGGTGTTACCTATTCAAGCTTAAAACCAACAAGAATAGCATTGCCTTCAACACCAGTACCCGGAGCAGGCATCATCCCAATGAAAATTGTTATTACAGACTTATATGATGTCCAATTCAAATCACAATATATATTAAAAATATAAATACCACATAACATGTTCTAGGTGAATTGTAATTTTCTCAAGAGAACACATCGTTTGCATTTTATGTAAACATAGAAAAACTATAATAACATGGTCTTAAACCATATGAGAATCTGATACAACTTTCACAAGATGAGCTCAAATAACAGGACGCGTAAGATGCAATTCCATTTAATAATCCCTCAGCACCTAATTGTATGAAAAAATATTTAATATTTGCTTGCTACGTCGGACAAAGAACATGTCAATCTCTTTCCATTACATTCCTTTCTAACTCTCCAGTCGATGAAGTGTATAAAAATGAGTGGAATGCTCATCTGAGAGGATGGTCAATTATATTACATACTTCCCCAACATCTATGGCCTTGGTATCCCCGTCATTTCTTTTCTCCACAACAAACTCCACCTATTCACCCTCAACCAAGATTTGAAAGTCGTTGGCGTGAAGGGATGAATGGTGAAAAAATAGATCCTCACCGACGCCATCAGGTCTAATAAATCCATAACCCTTCTGCGTGTTCAGCCAATTCACCATTCCAAACTTTTTATCCGCAATTACTACAAACAATTTGCCAAAAATAGAAAACCCCCAACTTGACAACAGATGAGACGAAAATACAGAGCCTCGACTGACAACCTTCTCTAATGAATCGCTTCATTATCTGATGTATAAATTAAGATTTCAGGAAGGGTGGAGGGCATCGTTCCCATAACTGATTTCTTTATTTTTGGTATTTCTTGCCAATCTTAGCTGTAGAATACGACATCCCTCAGATTAAAAAGGAGTTCATACAGATTAAATGACGTGCGGTAAAGGCAGAGCAATAGAGTTTAAGTAGCAATCAAGCCCTCGGCATCCATTTGATTTTCAACCACAAGCAACAACAATTTATAAGAGATTCTAGTTAGAGAGACATTTTATGAAGCTTTTAAAACGATTAAAACCAAAATTTATGTTATTTCAAGGATGGATGATTGTTATCTAGTTTGTTGGTGGAGAAAGGTCAATGGAGATTTGCAGAACGAAACTGTAGATATTGTGTGCTCAAAGAGATTAATAGTCCAACAAGGCTAGTTGGACATGTCCAACACAATTATGAGGGGTATGAGTATGGTGGCAAGTAGTTTGATGGTTTCACATGGAAATTAAAAAAACACCCAATTTGCATAGTTGCTTGAGGCTAAATGTATTGTGTGGAGGATTTAATTGGTTAATTAGTAGAATTGTTTTTATGATAGAGTTGTGAACTAGGAGGACGACCAAGGTAGATTAGTTTCACAAACATTTAGTGTGTAAAGTTTTTTTTAAAATCTTAGTGTAATCATCTAAAAATGGTCACCTAAACCCTAGACCCCCAATCTCAACAATTAATCAATAAATTCTAATCTTGATTATTCTAAGTCCTAAATCAAACAGGCAATTATCAAATTTGAACTGATCTAACCTCAACCCTAGGTCCTAATTATTCATCTTACTTGATTAATTAATTAATTTCTAAAATCACATTACATTGGCAAATAAACTTTATACTATTATTTAATTGATATTTTGATATATTAATTAAATAAAAATTACAAAATTGTCAATTAAATCAAAAAGGAATTAAATTAATTATAAAAACATAAATGTGCATTCAAAATCAATTAATTTATTAAAAATGCATATGACATCATCAAATTCAGTTAACTGATTTATCATTTTGGAAACAATCCAGTTCCACTCATTAACTAATTCTCCATTGTTTATCATTTTGGAAACATTTCAGTTAATTGAAAACTGAATATGGAAGTTTCCAAAACAACTGATCAGTCAGTTCAGTCAACCAATCGAATCACTTGCACATGGATTGTGCTTCTTCAATCGAATCTAAGCCACTCTTTTTGTTCGATCTCGACCATCAATTCGAGAGAGATTTCTATAAAAGAGAAACTCTTTTCCCTCACAAAGGATCCTAACTTTCTTCTAACGTTATTATACTGCATTTTCTTCTCTTTTCTTAACATTTATCATTTAGCATTGTTGATTTAATTCCAAGCATGCAAATCTAATCATTAGAGCACATTTAATTTGGGTTTTAAAAAGAATATTTCACTTTTCAATTTGGTGCTTCTAAAATCAATCTTAAGTAGCTTGGATGAACAACAAACTGCATATGCATATCATCTTAGATCATTTATCATAGCTTTAAATCCTTCATTTAGGTTAGTGTGTAGTCACCGAGCTTGCAATGATCTGAGAGCAAGCTCATACTCCTGCCTTCTAGAAGGCAACAGGTCGATTTATTCACACATGCAGGATGAATTAATCTATATTCATTTCTGTATGTGATTGAAGACCAATGACCATGTTGAAGTGTATGGCTAAATTAGAGCCCCACATTTAGCTATCACACTTAGTATTTAAGATCTACAATTTAAAGTGATTTTTTTTGGGTGCTACCATGAACCTCAAACCTTAAACAAGGTGTAACTTTTGAGGAGATCTGAATAGCATATAATGATCTTTGAGCTGGCACATATCAACTAAGGAGCTCAACATTTTGTTTACTACACATTTATATGAGGCTTTTATAAAAAAAAATTGTTTTAGTAGTGATGAGTTTCCCATGTTTGAGTATTATAACCTCGGTAAGATCTTTTTGAAAGAGGGAAGGTAAGATCGTGCCTTATGAACTACAAAAGGAATTAGGAATTTTAAATGCTTTTAAATTTGTCTTGTTAATAGATTTTGTCAGACTCAATTAGTTGCATGTGACTGTCGTATAGTCTTGTACAAACTGATGATCACTTTAGAGAGGTGGGAAATGCAACTACCTATCACTTAATTCTAAGGATAATTTGAGAACTCGTGTAACACAACACCCCCTAGGGATCCTTACTAGGCCATGTTCATGATGACACGTGGTTGTAGTTTCACATGAAAATAATACCCACCCAAGCTTAACATGTATTGATTAAGTAGAAGAAATGAAACTTACATCCTGTATAACATCAACACCTGGCTTGGATAAGATTTTTCTATATTAAAATCATTATTTTCATTCACTTCATAAAATATCTCAAACTACATTTGCATATCTCAAACTTAAAAATCTTTCATAAAATATTTCAAACTACATTTGCATATACCAATCTTTCGTCATAATTTTGAGATTTACCTAATGTCCAAAATCTTTCTATCCAACTGGGGGCACAATCTAAAATTAGTGAGCTCACCAAGACAGACCCAATTGACACAACTCGTCACATCAAACCAAAATCAAGAGACTTGAACCCATCAATCCATATCAAATTTCAAACATTCCAAACTTGATCGAGATTCTCTGAACCATCAAATATGATCAAGCCTTAATCAAGATTAAAAACTTGAATAAAGATAAAAATGGATGAAGTTCTTTTGGAATATGAATTCACAAACAAAAGCAATGTTATTTCAGGGTGTTACTTGATTTTTGGATTAATGTCTTTTTAGCGAATCAATGTCTTTGAATATATAAGAAATGATGGAGACATGATATTTTTCTTGATTTTTGTGTGTCTTCCTTTAAGATTGATTCATAAAAGTATGCAAACTTGTCTAATGACATGGTCATCAAAGAATCATCGAGGACATTTGCATATGGAAGGAATCAGGTCTTTGTCTATTTACACAAACATATACCTTAGCCATTTAGATATTCCATATCTTAATGCCAAAATCCACTTGCAACATTGAATCCAATGAAAACGGTATTCATACTCCCATGGTCAAACCAGTGAGAGTTATATCGGCTTCATTTTTGAAATCTAAAACAAGAAGGTATTCATATCAGCATGGTTTGCAAATCTAACCAGTGAGGATTATACCAACTTCATGGTTCCAAAAAGCTCAATGATGAAAAATAAAATAGAAATATCCAATGATAAGTGACAATTATAGCTGCATCTTGCATTCATTTTTAGCTCAGACTTTCATTTTAATAATTTGTTCTAAGAATGCATCTTAGTTATGGGATTCCTTAAAAAGGGGGTGAAAAGTCAATCATGGTTATATCATCAAAGTCCATAACCTAAGCACGTCATCAAATGTCTGATCCATCAAATGATCAATTCTACATCAACAATATCAACCTAAAACATCTGTTAAACTAGGGGCAACCTATCTCTATCTAGATCACCTATACCTATATCTCCATCTGCACCAATAGATGACCCTGTTCTGCTACTAGTCCCTAAATTTGTATCATCAAAACATCTAACTAAGCCTCACACCATTAGTGTCCCAAAGGAAACCTGTTTTGCTTAACAAATCAAATAATCAGTAGAATCATCCAGTTGATCATCTAACATCAATCATTTATCCTATCATCTATTTTCTCACCTTGAGTGCATCAAATTTCCTAACTCTATATTCTTGAGGAAGGAAAATCAATCCATCAAACTACCTATCTTATCATATTGACATCAATACAACATCAACCAAGTGATTTTGACTAACATCAAGTGATATCAAAACATCATCAACCTAACCAGAGCATCAACAAGACATCTACATAGGTCTATCAAACCCAACATCAATCAATCAATCATTTATCAATAATCTTAATCAGTCAAACATCAAACAAAATCCATCATATCTGCTCAATTGAGGTTTCTATCAATCTTAGCGAGCACATCTATTTTCGATCCTCTAGATCGTGAGGTCGAAGCATCATATTTTATCATTTGATAATGAAATACGCATCAAAAAATGATTGACTTGTAATAAAAAGGTATGTAATTTAGTCTTCGAGACACATCAATGATCTAATTCAACCGGGGCATATTCTAAATTGAGTTTTATTGGGAAATAAATCGAAATCATAATCTAATTCAAAAACTCCACGAATTATCCAAATTGCTCAATATCATTTTGATTCATTTCCCGAGGGGGCATCATATCAACATCAAAGATTCAAATAAAGGATTCATATCAAAGTTTTTTTCATCATCAGGGGAAACATCCTATCATTTAATCAAATTGGTCAAATCATCAGTGGGGCATCAAAAATCAAATTTTCATTAGGGAATCACATCGAGATCTCATCGTATCGAAATCAAATCAAGATAATCTAATTAGGCATTAGTCAATCAGTGAATCAAACATCAGTGATTCTTTGAACCAACATGCTTCACACATTGATTCAAAAAGGGGAATTTGTAGACACCATAAATTGGTCAAGACAAATTAAATGAAATTCAATCAAATTTGAATCAAGCAATTCAACATCAAAGCATGAATTAATCAAGAAATCAAAACTATTAGATTAATTAAATTACAAAGATTAAATAATCATGCAATTGGTTTTAATCAATTAATTGTATAGTTTAAATCAAATTCAATCCAACCTATTCAAGGGAACCCATGGCTAATTAAATCAATTGTTAAAAGCATTTACTCTCACCCACCACAGAAGGAAAAAACTCAATCAACCAATGAGATGAGAGCATTTGAATCACATGGATCAAGGTCAAATCAATTTTCCACCACTGATCTTGAAGTGCATCTTGACCATCCATCTTTGTCTCTTTGTCCCAATATTTAAAACCATTAACTTGACTCAGCCTTAATCAAGGTTAGTTCACTCTACCACCTACCCTTGGAAAATCCTATAAATAGGATGCATTCTAAGAGAAAATCACCCATTCACCATTTGCATTTGCATTATAGTTAAATTGTGCACCCATACTTTAGCATAGTTTGAGTTCTTTTAGCATTGTTCTTGCATCTTTAGTTTAAATTGCATCATAATTCATCATGTTTTAGCTTAATTTTATTATCATGTAGCTTAAAATTTGAATTCTCATTCTAGGATTGTCACTTTAGGAATGCTTAAAATCTGAGAGCATTTTTTTAGCTTCCTAGTTAGAGAGAGATGAGACGGTTTCAAGTGTTCAATTTGATGTTTTAGCAATCTATTTCTCTAAATTCTTTCAAATTGATTAAATTGAGTTAATGTTTCATGAATATACATTTAATTGTATATAGATACTGTATAGTCATAAAATGGAAGCACTTCCATTATAGACGTGTTTAGCCTTCTGAGTAAGTGGTTTGGGGTCATGACAAGCGCCTTGAATGGGTTCCTGATCTTGAAATGGCTTCTCCCCTGTTCTGTCCCTCTTTCCACTCTTGTTTAACCCTGATTTCTGCATTCTGAACTGCAGACTGGTGATTCTAGGCTTTAGGGTAAGGGTCAACCTTTTAGGTCTATGTCGACCTCGACCCTGACCTAGGCCAGGGTCGACCTCGACCCTGACCTAGGTCAGGGTCGACCTCGACCTTGACCCAGGGTTTAGATCTCGGGGTCTCACAGTTTTTGGAGGTCGGCCTTTGCAAAAAGTATTTCCCGCTTCTGGGTCGGCTGTTTCGGGTTCCGAAGCCTTGATTCCTAAATTATATTTAATATAGGTCCTCTCCTAGTAGTAAAGGCTTTAATGAGAATTTAATCCTCCTATGTAGGCCTCCTTGGAAGATTGTGCCCTAATTTCATATAAAAGAGAAGCTTTCTCTCTCATTTTCTCTAACCATCGTCAAGTGAATGAGGTCTTCTAATCAAGCATTCCTAATTGAGATCAAGCATTATCAAGTGTGATTCAAGAAAGCAATCAAGCAATATTTCAAGCAAGCATCCATTCATTCAAGTATCCATTTCATGAAGGAGATCCATTGGAGGCCATTGAAGGATTGAAGCTACATAGTGCCCTTTTGGTGATCTCTCCATCCACCTTCTTCCAAGCCTATTCCAAATTCAATAACCCATTCAAGACTTGGTGTT
>MU227412.1:647845-661927 GCA_018584345.1 Thuja plicata
TCTCTGGGATTGATCTCAACCACTCATTCCATCGTCATTTCCTATATAATGAATCCTTCATAACCATTTGAAGGATCCAGGATTTCAAGCATTCAAGCGCCATTACTCTGTCAGCATTCAAGCATCCCGCGATCACACACACACATTGCAATTATCAACATCTCAACGCTTCTCAAATCATAGACGCTGCCTAGCCAATACTGAGCATCAAGAACAGCGTTATTAAAGGAGTAGAGAGAGACAATAGAAGCTTCAAGCTTCGAAGGGTTTGCATTCATTTGTCTTCCTTTTCGTTGTTTGTACATTTTATTGCTCGCGTTTCGATCATTTCGTTTAGTAGTTATTGCTTAATAGATTTGCATGCACTTGTGAACCTTGGCTACTAACCCCTGCCCTTGGAAAGCTGTGGGAAACCGGAGAGAGAGGCGTACAATAATAATCCATTCTATATGTTAATTATTACTTCATTCAACAATTACATGAAATAAATGTATGTTTGTATACGTGTATATATATTTGTAGTTACTTTTATATATATATAATTACCCGAATAATTTCTTATTCCTTTTTTTATTTAATTGTAATGCTTTCATCTAATCATTTTTATAAAATTTGAATATTTTTGTAATATTAAAATTTATTTTTTTATCATCAAAATATGATAAGACATTTTTTCACCTTCATTAATCGGTATATTATTTGTTCAAGAGACAATATAGAATAATAATAATAAATACATCTCTATTATTAAGAAGGGATAACAATAGCATGCAGTATTAAGCAACAAACCACTTCAGGTGACAATTTATCATAGTCAAACTTTTAGGTGATCAATGAGGTTCTACAATAGGATATACATTCTCTCTTTTGAAGAGTGCATAGAGTCGTATTCCATTATTACCATACTCGGAACTCCAATTTTTTCACCAATTTCAAGCACACAAATAACAAAAAGGGTACATTAGCCTGGAATGTAGCGTGGCAGTGTGGCACCATCATATTAGAAAGTAGGGGCAGGGGCAGGAGCGGGGGCAGCTGGTTTATTGGTATATTGCATGATATCTGGATGGGAAAGAAGATCCTGAGCGAGAATGGCGTTTGCAGCATCAGTGGGGTGGAAAGCATCCCAAAACACATGTTGTTGCCGATCACTGCAAAGGTTTGAGTTGGGAAGACAAAGCTGTCCAAAGCTCGTATCCACGTTGCAGCATGGAACCTTCGATTCCTTGAAACCTGCATCATTCAAGTGCTAGTGTACTCATTAGTCATCAGCCTCTTTTAATATTAAAAATATCTATTGATTGAGTTTCCTTGACATACCATATTTCTGTGGGTTTTGGATGAGCTTCATAACCATGGTGTAAGTATCTGCATACGTGATTTTGACACCGTGGAGATGAGAATTAAGGTGCTGCAATAACTTTTGCACGCTGTCATTGAAATCAACGATGAAGGCGTTCAATTCTTTGACGCAGGTTTCGTTGGTAGCGCTCTTATAACGCTGCGAGGGGATGCATCCCAGCGGGCCCACCCCATGATATACTATCTTACGTGCCCCTAGTTGGTGAAGCCTCTGCATATCACCCAATTTAAATTTTAAACACTCTCAAATGGATGAGTAAATGAAATATCCAATTCAATATCACAAATAACAAAGAAATAAAGGTCTTTGTTATAGAGAAATAAAAGTTTTTGTTATGGAGAAATTGGGAAAATGGGATTGGAAAGAAGAAAATATATTATATCAATGAGTTCAGTCCTGCATATGATCAACTCCAAAAAGCGTACATAGGTGCCAACATTGCTTGGAGAATCAGTTGAGAACCAACTCTCATCAACTCCACTGTGAGACCCGGCATTGGAAGAGGTCAAAGGAGGCTTGGGAAAAGCGAATTTGCATGTTTTGCAATACTAGGAAAGTGAAAACCGAATATCACTTTATTTTAGAATGTGAAGCATACAAGGACAACATGGATAAATTTGCGGATACTATATCTGCTAGCTGTTAGCATAACCTATTCAGGAGGAACACATTGAGAAGTTAGGTGGGCTCACCATTAGCTTGCACAAGAAAAGAAAGGAGTTATTGAAATTGACTTAAGTTGCCTTGCTGTCCCATAGGCTATGTTTAGCTTAATAGAAGTTACAATTTTATCTATATATCTATCTTGACAAGTATTTATTGGTAAGAAAAAAGAAGAAAAAGTATGCCTTACCGTGAGTTGTTGGCTTAAGGTAGAAACAAGGAGATTAATAAAAGAGCGGGGAGTATACTTCTGAGCATCGGTAGCAACGGGTAGCAAATAGTTGTTTATGAAGTCGTTGCTTCCCATGCCTATGAAGTAGAGAGCCTCGTTGCACAGCTTTTCGGCTTTTCTCGCTCCTATTTTCTTCTCTATCGTAGCTTTTGTAGCTCCGAAGTACTCTATTTGTTTGTTGAAGGACAGCCTTTCAATCTGCATTCAAATTCCCAACATAGTAGGATTAATGGAAATGAAATATTTCCAATCTATTTGATTGTGAAAAGTGAGTGAGAAGAGAGAAGAATTACGAATAGAAATCCGGTCTCGTTGAGGATTCCCCCTCCTCCTGAAGCGTAATTAACACCTTGTAATATCGCATCCTCATTGCCAGATAGAGAGAGATAAGGCTTCGGATTAGCCAAGCCCAGCTTCTCCGCTGCAAAACAGGGAGTTCATTTATTCTTTCTCACTCCTCTACTGTTTTTTTAATCATTTGGTATTGCCTAAAATATCAATTTAAAACAGATTTCACAAATATTTGAACATCGGTATTCAATGAAAAACAGTAGTACAGGCATTAAATGAAAGAGAGAAATGTGAAATTATACAGACTTATAATATCTCCGATGGTACGTCCATTGGTGAACCTCCCAGTGGCGACCCCGCCATTGTAATCAATGCCATACCAGGGAAAATTGGCTTTTGCAAGCGCCAATTGAAGGTGATTGTTGTTTCCTGCGTCTGCCAATGAATCTCCAAATATGAAATTGGCAGGCACGGGCGCTGCTGCTGCTCCTGCTGCTGCTGCAACAGCTATCCACGCAACTACGTGAACGCACACCCATGATGACATCTTTGCTTCTTCAACTCTCTTCTCTTCTCTTCTCCTCTCCGCCCTTGATGACAACGCCCTCTTCATCACATTTGTAGTCTCTCAGTCTCTCTGTTGTTGGCTTCTTCGCCACCACTTTTCTCTGTTTCGTTGGCTCTTATTCACCCAATTACTACAATTGTAAATAACTTCTTAAACATTTCGCACCTAATTCAACTAATGCTTCCGCCACTTTGTTTTTTCTTGCACGTCTTCCTAATCTATTTTTCTGGCTGCAGTACAAACCCTCCACTCCAATAGTAATGGTAAGAAGCGGGCATTCTAGTGCCATCGTTCACTTACTAGACTACGTCAACTTGAGGGGGGAAGAAAGACACCGTTGTAACGGAGAAGGAAAATATGACCCTCTTCTCATACCAATATTACGCCCTCTCCTACCTAACTCAGAAAGGACACTTAAATCTCTTTTACTAAGATAAATATACTAATAATATTATGACGTTCAGATTACATAGAGGATAATGTAAAATATATAAATAAATAAACTAGTGCTCTCATGGAAAGAGATGCAAGACTAAGGTCGATAGGAAAAATATAAAAACATTGTATGATACATACATTTAAAAATATAAAGTTAGACATCTATCCTAAAGTTATAGTAAACATAAGGTTGAAACCGTGTAGAGAGTGAAATAGTGGCCATCACGATTCAAATTAAATTCCTTGTACAAATTGTAGTCAGCAATACTGGCTAGAGTTTGCAGTAAAAATTTACAAAATACTACTGATGTAGAATTCTTTTTAAAATGAAACAAACTATCACCTATCTCCTTATAGCCGCCAGTCTAGATTTGTTTTCAGGCACAGGGTGTTGTACTTCTCGGCAACACACAGAGTTCATCAATAACGTACAAAAAACAAAATGATAAATAAACAAACAAATATATTGTAGAAGGAAAAAATAATAATAGGAAGCTTCAAAATACATCAATAATTTATATTTACATGTTAATTTTGATAAAAATTAATTATATAAACATTAAAAATTTAGTTTTACATATTATTGATAAATGAAGCATGAGTTAAAACTTCAAATAATAAATCTTATTTATTTGATTAAAATTTAAATATGTAAATTTTATAATAATAGTCTTCACTTGATATCTAAACTATCTAAACTTTATCATCAAAACTTAAATTGATCCACAACATTCTTGAAGGTAATGTCGAGAGATTAAAAAAAAAATAGAAAACACCTCCTAGGAGGGCTGAATGGTTGATATATGAGTGAAAAGAACAAAAGAAATATTGATGTCAGAATGTACACGATTCAGTATGCCCACTTTTGCCCCCTTTCAACACCATTCAAAATCACACCAATTGATAAATAATTTTGTGCAGAAACTTATTCTAACAACAGTGAGAAACAAAGTTGCTAGTGGTTGGATATGCTATCTGAAAAAAAGTTTTTTGTCTGCACCGGACTCTCCGTGAAACACTTTTCCCGTAGAAGGTTTTCCACATAGGAAAGCTTATCAACTAATAAATTTAAAAGTTTATTTTAATGTCACACAAGATGGATGACCTGAAATGCAGAAGAATAAAATTCCAACTAACATCCAAATTCATAATGTAGTATTCACACAATCTACCAATTCTGATTTAACACGGGGTGATGAACAACTACAATTTGCTGCATTTGCACTTAAAGCATCTTTCATTATTAGAAAATAGATTCTCTCTGTCGATCAAAATGATTCCTACTCAATATATTTTTATGTACACAATCTGTTCACATTCAAATCCAAGAGCTCAAACAAACAAAGTACCATTTTCATGTTTGATATTAATGGCATTTGAGAACTCTTTGTCACCAATTAATTGATGGAATGGAACTATTCTCATTTCCTTTTATTGTAACTTTGCACCAATCTGCTAATATCCTGCGATTGGGGCGCTCCATGAAACTTTAAGGTATTCTATCAAACAGTTTGGTGCAAAGTTTGATGGCTTGTCTATACTTCCACATTTTACATATTGTACAGTTGCAGTTAGGTTATTCCATGAAAACAAATTTCTTAGAAGCATTATGTCAAACATTTCACGTGCCTTGTTTATGAATACATATTTTACGTACATGTCTCTAAGGGCAGTTACAGCCGTAACATCTGTAAAATTCCTCTATCAAGGCTGGTGGATCGCAATTCGGAGTTACAAATAAGATGTTGGGAAACTTTCATGTCAATCTTAATGGGGCAATCTAACCTGTAACCCAGAGTCATTGCCAATAGCAAACCCAAACCAAACAGCAATGACAAACCAAAGATATGGACTTTCTATGCTGATAAAATTGTTTGTATCTGTGGTATGGTTCTTATTATTTTAATTTTCATTGTATGCAACTTGAAGTGCTAGAAGAGGCAAGCATATTCAATTAATTAAAATATTAAAATTTAATTAAATTTAAAGAAAATATTAAAATTTAATTAAATTTAAAGAGAATATTAAAATTTAAAATAAATAAATCTTTAAAAATATTTCAAAGTTTTAACAACTACAAACCTTTCAATTTTTAGCATCTTGTAATATTATCAATTACACAAATGATACGTTTTCCCTTTGTGAATCCTTCATTTAATTTTTTATCTATGTGAAAAGCCTGCTACTCGGTATATAAATTTTTTTAACATAAGAAACTTTGATAAGAGACATGAGAAATCCATTTTCCATGGGTGAAAGAGTGGTTTTTCCATTTAGGTGAATATGATAATGTAAGGAAGAAGTAAAGGATGAGAAGAATGTCTATCAGAATTCAATTGAAATTTTTCTTCAAATTATTGATTAATTAAAAATAAAAAATGTATCTGAAAATCACAACATCAATAGTTTTCATGGCCAATTAATGGCATCTTATTTTAAGTTAACAGTCAAAGATAATTTTTCTTTTTTAAGCTTCATTATGATAATATTCAAAGAGTAATTCTAATTGATTGAATGATCATTTGTATTATAAATATAGGTATGATTAATATGTATGAAACAGGTGAACAATGAAATTTTTCAGTCCGCAAAAGACTCTTTATCCCACTAAAAATTATTGTCAGATCTAACACGCCAAAAAAAAAAATTATCAACAATTTTTTATGGCACCGGGCTTTCTGCATGAGACACTTTTTAGGTGGGTGTGTGTGTTACATTTTTACGGCAACTGAGAAAATGTGGGCTCCCTAACCATTTCAATTCCATTTTTTATCATACTTTGATAGATGTTCATGCCCTATGCCCTATTGCAACACTTTTTTTTTAGCTTACCATTTTTTCATATTATAATCACATAGTAACAATGATTACAATGATTCCCGGCCCTACTCTTGGTGTTGTGGAAACGTCTAAGTCTGTTGTGTTCCCGTCTAGGGCTATGGGAGCGGGTCCTTTCCGGGATTCTAGTCCTGTGCCTGAGGGACCGAGACTCTCCTTTGCTAAGGTCATATCCAAATCTTCAGGGGTGAGTAATGGCATTAAGGTTTCTACACCGATTCTGGTGTGTGTCTCCTTATCTGTTAGGCTCTCTCCTGTTGCTGAAGGGGACTTGGAGAACAGTACAGAAATTTACAAAGCACATGGATTGATTTGTCGCTTTAAGGGCTTTTGGCCTACCCTTCCCCTTCTACATGATTGGATAACTCGCGCATGGGAACCATTGCTCTCTGGTACGATTCATATTTTCCCTATGGCAAAGGGTTTCTTCATAGCCAAGTTTGATCTAGCTGAAGATAGAACTAAGATTTTGTGTGATCACTTCTTTAGCTAGAAGGATGAGAAATTTATGCTTATGGTTAAACCCTGGCACCCTGACTTTAATCCTTCTTCTAAAACCTTCTCTAAAATCCCAATATGGGTTAGACTCCCCAATCTCCCTATTAATCTTTGGCATGACTCCATCCTTGAGGAGGTGGGGGAAGCTTTGGGGGATTTTCTGATGCTGGACAATGACTCCTTCAACATCTATCATTCCACAGTCGCCCGCATTTTAGTTGATCTTGATATTTTGTCAGGTCTTCCTGTTGAAATCAAAATTGAATCGACATTTGGATCTTGGATTCAGCCTCTTGACTATGAGGGTATCCCTTTTAGATGTCAAAAATGCTTTAAGATAGGTCACATTTCCACTCAATGTGAAATGGAACACAAGAAAAAGAATCTTTCTCCCTCTTGGTGGAAGGGGCGACCAAAAAACATTATAGAGTTGATAAAAGTTCTTCTCAGCCTGAGAAGAAGGATGATCTTGTTACTTCTCCAGCTGCCCCACTTGGGTCTTTGGTAAATGCTGGTTTTTTATCCGTTGGTGTTTCCCCTGTTCCTTCTAATAGCGGGTCTGCTGGTAGGACTGCTGATGGGACGGGATCTGCTGGGGGAACTGGGTCTGTTGGGGCAGATTCAGTTGGTTTGTTGCAGGAAGATGTTACAGCAAGGTCTAGGGGTGTTGGTCTGAATGGTTCAGGGTCAATGGCCTCTCTTACTGAGCTGGTTGGGGGATCTGCTAGTCCGGTGCAAAAGTTTTCTTCTTCTGTGTTGGTAGGTTCTGCTACGGACCCTTTATGCAGGCAGAATGAAGCTGCTAAAGCTAAAGAAGGTTGGGTAACTGTAAAAAGAAAAAATCTTAAGAAATCCTCTTCTTCGTTTGATATGACCCTTCGATCCCAAAAAAAGGGGATGAGATGACTGGTTCTTTTGGTTGTCTTTGCTTGGGTTGGCATGAAATTTGTTTCATGCAATTTTTCTTTTAGGTTGTGGGAGCCTGCTGTAAAACCCTCAGTGTGGTCAAGATCCGATTTGTGTAGAGGACTTTATTGAAAATATTTTAGTCTTTATTGTACAGGGTTTCGGGACCCCTTCAAAACTTGTTTTTACCTTAATCAAAAACAATGGTTACACTATTAATTCTTATCGTAATAACAACCTACCTAAAACTTATAATTCACAATTATTGATTATTGCAACTATTGGATGACCTAGTATCCTTTATGCATTTTTTATTTTATAACTTACATTTACCCATGTTTCAATAAATTTATCTATTAAAATAAAATCCTCTAGAAGGAGAATTAGGGGCATCCTGCTTAACCTTAAATATAAAATTTTACATTCATATCCATCTACAATCACTATGCATGCCTACACCAAGTCAAAAGAATAATTTCCAAATAAACAACCTTATAAAAGAACCTTATAAAGGCAATAAAAAACCTTGTAAAACTTTACAAGTTAAACTAAAATATATACTTTTATAATATCCTTCTCAGCACTTGCGAATCTATTCTTAAGAATATAATGTAAAATTTGATTCTTGCAATAAGCGAGTTTGTTTTTAGTTTGCTTTCTGTGAAGCATTTCACCTCATTAATTAATTTCTATCTCTTCGCTTGAAGAACAGTAAATTGTAGATATTATCCTTTTAACGAATACTTGATTTTTGATGTATCTATTTTATAGCCATGGATATGGAAGAAAAAAAAGATATGAATACCATGAAGAAGAAATATATGAATTGCTAATATATATTTGTATCTGCAAAATGGATCTCAATTTTCAATCCGATGTATTCAAGATTTTAATGTATTCACAAGGAAAGCAAGAAGATTACTCCCCTAATTGCGTTAAGAAATAACAAGAGAAAACGTGTAGACTAGAAGATCAAAACAGAAAAAAAAATGTGAGTTTAGGTATTTTCATTCTTTTGCTTCAATAAGCTTCAGCCTCTTGGAAGAAAAGAAACGCGCACATTTCAATTCCAATTGTTTCAATTTGTCTTTCATTTGAGCCACTGTACAGTGTCATCTTCATTTAACCATTCTTCAACTACTGTGATCATGGATATAACATCATCTGCCACGCCAGTGTCCATCTAGATAGTTATGTGCAACCAAAGATCTTTCCCCTTCGAAAACTCAAATATCTACAGAAGCCTGATTCAATATTGAGAGCTCATGTGTTAAAAACTTTAAAACAATAATTTATAATCTTAAACAAAAACAAATGTTTAAAAAATAATTGAAATCCAAATATGAAATAAGAGCTTAAAGCCCTAGAGAACCAATATAAGAAAATGATACAACCAAATTGATTGAAAGGAAAGAGCGTAAAGAGCTAGTACACTATTATGCTTGTTTATGGAAGAGTTGGTGATGATGAATTTAATCTTCTCAAAGAAGGAAAGAGCTTATGTACAAAATAAATAAATAATCACCATTTTCAAAAACAAAACACACTATGAGTAGATCGTTGAAATTCAGTACCAAGATCTCTTAAATGGGAGCCTTTTATTTTTTTAGGGTATTCGAGAGACCAATGCATTCCATTGTTTTGTCTTAGCATTACAAATTCAGATCACCTGAAAAATTACTTGCATGAATATACAAAAGTCCACCAGACATTTTCTAAATTGGCATTTTCTATTTTTGAAGCATCTTGCCCACTATATAATATAATTTACACTATAATGTACAAATCATACACTATGATCGATGACATCCACATTACAGGAAGATTGGTGATATACAAACTAATGAGCACTAGTAGCCAACATAGACTGTAGCGTTTCTCCCTTCGCTGCAACCACCAAGTGCCTTACAAGTTGTCTCACCCGTTGCCTAATGTACAATCTTCTGCTGTGTTGTTTGCCCAAATAACAACAGTAAAAACATACAGCCATCCAGTGAACAATACTTGTTTTACATGCTACCGATCAGACCTCAGCCTTTATATCGCATGCACAAGTTTATCGGCAATGAAAACTTTCCGACAATGCTAATTCTGGCGTGAGACAACTTTCCGGTCGGAGGTTTCTCCCCAATGAAAGCCTATTGGCTAAATATTTTAAAAATAAATGAATGTGTGTCTTATGCTCATTTGTTTATAATTTAGATATATTAACTATATTTAGGTGAACTATTTTGAATTAGTGAATGAAATTTCTATTAATTCGGATAATTTTATAATCTATAATTTTAGACTTGATTTATGGTTGCAAATTGCATATGTAATCAATTCTATACTTTTTTTTTGTTATCTAAGAGGTGTCCCCACGACTTGGCATGGCTGGGTAACTGGTCTTTCATCTGGATGAGGTTCGAACCCAATTCTACACTATTATAAATGAGTCAAAATTTTATTTTTGGTAATCATAATTGCTACTCAAAGCAATGTTATAAAAAAAATTAATGAACAAATGTCATGACTTGGGATCTTTCTCAGTCTTATTATTTTCCTCTATAAATGTGGCTTTCATCTACAATCACAAAAAAAAAACAATTCAAATCCATCTGTTGGTACTCTCATATTTGGCACAAATTTGGAGTGACCAATTTAAAATTTTATCTAAGGCAAGGAGAGTACCCTTAAAAACTTTTTGAAGAGGCCTATTTGGAGTGCAAGTAAAACATGACATGATGATTTTCAGAAGATACCACTTGGAGAACATGTGCAAAACCATTCATGGAGTAAATATTATGGGTCACAACTTTCAGATGTCAGATTTGATGTGTTTTGAAGAGGTTCATTTAGAGGTGTTCACTTAAATCTGTATTTTGCACATTGCCTGATTATATCAAATGACCTACTTTGCATGCTTGCATCTTTGGACGAATAAAATTTCATGACATAAGGATTAATCTGAGATGTTGTAGGCATGAGAGAGAGTCTCCATTTCCATTTGCAGATTCCTATGAGTTCATATGATAAGTTTCCCAAGGCTATTCTGTTTGCAATTTATTCAATTTCTCTGAATGTCAAATGCGGAATTTTGAAGTTCCCTACTTTGAAGTCTTGCAATTTATACCCGGTTGAATGGAATGAAAAATTGAATGCTCCCCTATATTGTAATCATGACAAAGTTCCCCCATGAATATTTATATACTTGGGTCAATCCATCTGATTAGCTTGCCTAACCAATTCCAAATCAGATTTATGCAGTGTTGCTCATTGAGAAATCAGAAAGTTGGTAAGAGGCTGACTTCGAGAATTCATATTAATTGACCAGTTGGTCATTGGAGCACGCCAGTGGAAGCATCGTATCCCTTATATGAAAATGAATCAATGAACAAGTGTTCAGATTCTAAAAGATTCATTTGATGTCTCTGTGAAGTCAAAACCAAATAGACTTTATTCAGTTTTTTGTGTATTAAATGATTATTCATCTAGGAGGCTGACTTTGTATATTAATATTGTGATGCAATTTGATGGTCATGATGAGTTATTTGGTTATCTGCATTCTATATATGAGGGTATACTAACTTGGAATGTTTCAAGGATTCAGGAGTTGATTTGCTATTTTCCACAAGAGGAATCTAGATGCATTTTATGGAATTTGTACATCTGCACTTGCACGGTATTTCAGAATCACCATGCTTGATCGGTTATACCTTACACATGGATTCGAGTAAATCTCTTTTGCGTGCATACACAGTACTTTCTAATGAATCATTGTGTCGAGTGACGGATCCTCAAGAGTTGATCCAGTATCTTTCCAAGTTGCATTTTGGGGCAGGGTTTGCATGTGTTTTTCGGTTGCAGAATATATGAAGTTGCTCACTTTGAATGTTATTCTCTTGTGGCCCTAGTTTTTTCAAGCCAATCCAGTTGGCGACCATGTTCAGATGCTGGAGATGAATGGTTTTTCCTTTCCTCACTTTTTCAATGGATCATTCTGTCAAATTTTAGGGGGAACTTTGGAGGCAGTTTGTATATTTTGAATATTATGTAGAAGTGGTTAAAAACTGGATTTAAATGATTTTTGGTTTTCACTTTTAAATGGGCATATCACTGAATGATTGTTAATCGTGTCAATATAAAGTCAAAGCCCCACATTTGAACTTCCTTGAGATAATAGATTGAAAGCATACATAAGACATGTGAACTAAAGAAGGATCCAGACTAGCAAGGCATGTTGATTGTTTGGCAGCATGTGTAGTATGAAGAGAAGATAATGAAATGCAAAATGTGGGAGCACAAACAATATTCATTGAGAAAAAATCTCACCTCATGGCCTGCCAACTGCTGGATATGCACACATGTAATTTAAACTTGGAGGATTGCGCTAAGTATTAAGGAGGAGGCTTGTCAAAGTATTGAAGGAAGGATTCCAAAGCATTTAAGCAAATGACAAGTCTAAATGTTAATACCAAGGCCTGCGCAGTATATGAAATGGACATGCAATGCACGGTTTTGAAGGAAATAGCCCGCGCTAAATTGAAACAAGTGGAGAACTTTTATAAAACCTTTGAATTGCAAATGGCAGGTTTATCTAAATAAAAGCCAGTCCATATTTCCATGGAGTAGCCCACGCTGGAAATGATTGCAGTAAAGGGTTGCACAAGAATGAAGTTAGTGAAGAAACATTAAAAAAAGCTGAAGAAACATTCAATGCAAATTTTTTTGAATTGATACCTTGCGCAATATGCCAAGAAACATGGCATTATAAAACAAAGGAGGAGACCCCACGCGTGGAGTAACCAGAGATGTTGTGCATAAAGGTCATGCTAGATATTAAAAATAGCAAATGTAATTGGATGGAGGCTTGTGCAGGAAGTGGCAGACTGTAAAGATTTTTAAAATAATGCACAAGGGGCAGTGCATGTTGTAGAATAGAGTGATGTGTTAGAAAGGGAGGTTGCATGGTTTCCAAAAGCTGCACAGGAGTTGTTAAATGGTGTTTCATCCAAGTAAACAAGACATGCTGCGCAATGTTAATTGCAGAGGATGACCATGCTGGAAGGAGATTGGCCGGAGTAAATACATCCCAAGCAAGTGCAAGAGTAAATGTTGCGCATGGGGGGAGTTGGAAATCGATAGTGGAGATCAGCAATGTGACAGCGTGGACAAGGCATGTTTTGTTGAAAGAGTAATATGAAAGCAGACAAAACACAAGAAATGTAGCGCAAGAGATCGAGGAGGGCCTGCGCAAGGTAAAACTTGCAAAAGTTTTAAAATCAATTATCCCACATTGACTAGAAACGGGACTTGCTCGTTATGTATAATGTAAAACACAGAGTAGTTTAAATGAAATGAAGAAGCTGGTGGGCTTGTTGGCGGGCGGACGCAGGTAACGGGTTGTTGATGACTGAAAAAGCTAACAATGTTCTAGCCAGCGCAGAATGTAAAAACTTTAAAAACTTACAACATTTAATCCCACATGCATGGGAAAATGGGCTTCCTTCGTGTTTAATAACTTACAAGATTTAATCCCACATCCATGGGAAAATGGACTTCCTTGGTGGCTTAAAGAAAAAGTCAAGAGGCTCCTTGGCTAGTGTGTGCCCTATATTTTGGGTGCGCATGATGAAGAAAACTTTATCCCACATGCATTGCAAAGTGGTAATTTCAGATGTTTAAATACCACAATGTCCAAAAAAATTAGTCTCACATGCATTGCAAAGTGGTAATTTCAGATGTTTAAATACCACAATGCACAAATAGTAGTTCAAAAAAATTAGTCCCACATGCATTGCAAAGTGGTAATTTCAGATGTTTAAATACCACAATGCACAAACAATAGTTTGGAGAAGGAGCCCAAGATGTTTAAATACCACAATGCACAAACACTAGTTTGGAGAAGGAGCCCAGGGGCTTTGCACACGCGTCACTGAGGATATGTCGCCCATGATTTAGAGGACACCATGTTGCTTACCTTCGTTGCTTGTTCATGAGTTTGAAGACACGTCTTGTTTTACAATTTTTGATTCCCAACTTTTACTATATCTGAGGTTTGTTAACCATTTTACCGCTAAGATTGTTTGCGTACCCTTTATACATTGACGGCTGTTCGAACTGTATTTTTCAATTTGAATAACCTCATACACGTTTTCATTGATCTTGGTAACAGGTTTTCAAATTTTGAAGGTGAGAAACCAGTTCTTGGCTTCATCGCAAGGTGAGTAAAAATCTCCAACACCCATCTACTATGAATTCTAGTTCTTCTTTATTTGTTTTGTAATTTATCATTTTCTTTAG